>CAMZJQ010000001.1:135000-145000 GCA_947310385.1 Nephrotoma appendiculata | reverse complement strand
TAGACGCAATTTGTCTATTTAAGAAGCAAGTGTCTTATTAAGACAAACCACCAGGTATGACTCCACCTACAGACAATTCTTACGTATTAAGACCAATCCTCGTGAGAAGAATGGATAACAGAGGCAAAAATGTATGCAAAGTTTCAACGTCATAACCCTGCCGGCATCTAGTTAAGAAATTTGAGTCTCGTTCGTTATCGGAATTAACCAGACAAATCACTCCACGAACTAAGAACGGCCATGCACCACCACCCATAGATTCGAGAAAGAGCTATTAATCTGTCTTACTCATTTATGTTCGGACCTGGTAAGTTTCCCCGTGTTGAGTCAAATTAAGCCGCAGGCTCCACTCCTGGTGGTGCCCTTCCGTCAATTCCTTTAAGTTTCAACTTTGCAACCATACTTCCCCCGGAGCCCAAAAGCTTTGGTTTCCCGGAAAGCGACTGAAAGAGCCATATATGTAGCTCCATCCAATTGCTAGCTGGCATCGTTTATGGTTAGAACTAGGGCGGTATCTGATCGCCTTCGAACCTCTAACTTTCGTTCTTGATTAATGAAAACATCTTTGGCAAATGCTTTCGCTTATGTTAGTCTTACGACGGTCCACGAATTTCACCTCTCGCGCCGTAATACTAATGCCCCCAACTGCTTCTATTAATCATTACGTCTTGATCTAAAAACCAATTGAAAATAGAACAGACGTCTTATTCCATTATTCCATGCAGAGAATATTTAGGCACAAATGGCCTGCTTTAAGCACTCTAATTTGTTCAAAGTAATTGTACTGTTCTAGACCAGCACTCGGTAAAGAGCACTAATTTAGATTTATTACGTGGATAAACTTACGCTTAAACCACTACAGTAATACGTCATAGCATCAAGATGATGTACGAACCCAGTTACGGTGTACCACCTGTGCTTGACACAAGTTCAACTACGAACGTTTTAACCGCAACAACTTTAATATACGCTATTGGAGCTGGAATTACCGCGGCTGCTGGCACCAGACTTGCCCTCCAATTGTTCCTTGTTAAAGGATTTAAAGTGTACTCATTCCAATTACAGGGCCTCGGATTGAGTCCTGTATTGTTATTTTTCGTCACTACCTCCCCGTGCTGGGATTGGGTAATTTACGCGCCTGCTGCCTTCCTTAGATGTGGTAGCCGTTTCTCAGGCTCCCTCTCCGGAATCGAACCCTGATTCCCCGTTACCCGTTGCAACCATGGTAGTCCTAGATACTACCATCAATAGTTGATAGGGCAGACATTTGAAAGATCTATCGCCGGTACAGGACCATGCGATCTACATGTTATTCAGATTCATCTTATAAACGATACAGTATATAAATATACCTTAATGTATCGATTGATTTTAATCTAATAAAAGCACACGTTCCTTGCGGTCCGTGATTATTTGCATGTATTAGCTCTAGAATTACCACAGTTATCCATGTAACTATGTATACGATCTAATAAATCATAACTGATATACTGAGCCTTTTGCGGTTTCTCTATTCGAGAGTGTGTACTTAGACATGCATGGCTTAATCTTTGAGACAAGCATATAACTACTGGCAGGATCAACCAGAATGTAAATTTATTTTTTATTTTCATAAAGCTTTTATACCTTATGAATATAGTTTACAAATTATTTTTAAAATTTATTTTCACGTTATTTCAATAGGATTTTTAATACATTTTCATTCAGAATATATTTAATTTTATTAAAGGTGCAAACCCTTTGTAATATTTTGTATGTGAATATGAATTTTGTTTTTATATAAAAAATTCTCACACTAACCAAATAAAATAATGTAATAAGATACAATTAAAAACATTTAATATATCTATATACACTTTTAAAGACTTTGTAAGTAATTTACTATGCTTTGCATAGAGTATTACATCTATTGCGTATATCAATCGATATATGCGTACATCGTAATACTACTTCAATATAGTTTACAATTTTTGTTCTTTGCTTCATAAAATAGTGTATTTTCATTCACCTTTTAAGTGACAAATGATATTAATAATAATATTTATTTTTAACAACTTGCTTTACTACAATATACACTTATGCACAAAGAAGACGGAGAAAAAGCAAAATTTAAAAATAATAAAATTCAAAAATTAACTTCTTGATCGTTTTGCTTTGATTTCATTCTGTTTTGATTCATTTACCGTTTATTTCAACCACCACAATATAAAAAAAAAATAAAAACATCGTTAATGTATTTTTCATTCATTGCATCTCGTTATCAATTCCTTTTTCTAATAAAAAAATTGTTTTGCTATAGCTTGTTTGTCTTATTAATGAACGTAGCGTAAAACTGATTACAGATTCGGAATCAGCGTCGAATTTGCAAGCGGATTACATTAATATAAAATCGCATTTTGGTATTTTAAAAAAAAATGCAATACATCCATCGCACAATGGGAAACCTTTAAGTCGATATATATATTATCGCCAAAAATGCTTAATAATGAACGTAGCGTAAAACCGATTACAGATTCGGAATCAGCGTCGAATTTGCAAGCGGATTACATTAATATAAAATCGCATTTTGGTATTTTAAAAAAAATTGCATTACATCCATCGCACAATGGGAAACCTTTAAATCGATATATATAATATCGCCAAAAATGCTTAATAATGAACGTAGCGTAAAACCGATTGCAGATTCGGAATCAGCGTCGAATTTGCAAGCGGATTACATTAATATAAAATCGCATTTTAGTATTTTAAAAAAAATTGCAATACATCCATCGCACAATGGGAAACCTTTAAGTCGATATATATATTATAGCCGAAAATGCTTATTAATGAACGTAGCGTAAAACTGATTACAGATTCGGAATCAGCGTCGAATTTGCAAGCGGATTACATTAATATAAAATCGCATTTTGGTATTTAAAAAAAAATTGCATTACATCCATCGCACAATGGGAAACCTTTAAGTCGATATATATATTATCGCCAAAAATGCTTAATAATGAACGTAGCGTAAAACCGATTACAGATTCGGAATCAGCGTCGAATTTGCAAGCGGATTACATTAATATAAAATCGCATTTTGGTATTTTAAAAAAAAATGCAATACATCCATCGCACAATGGGAAACCTTTAAATCGATATATATAATATCGCCAAAAATGCTTAATAATGAACGTAGCGTAAAACCGATTACAGATTCGGAATCAGCGTCGAATTTGCAAGCGGATTACATTAATATAAAATCGCATTTTAGTATTTTAAAAAAAATTGCAATACATCCATCGCACAATGGGAAACCTTTAAGTCGATATATATATTATAGCCGAAAATGCTTATTAATGAACGTAGCGTAAAACTGATTACAGATTCGGAATCAGCGTCGAATTTGCAAGCGGATTACATTAATATAAAATCGCATTTTGGTATTTTAAAAAAAAATGCAATACATCCATCGCACAATGGGAAACCTTTAAGTCGATATATATATTATCGCCAAAAATGCTTAATAATGAACGTAGCGTAAAACCGATTACAGATTCGGAATCAGCGTCGAATTTGCAAGCGGATTACATTAATATAAAATCGCATTTTGGTATTTTAAAAAAAATTGCATTACATCCATCGCACAATGGGAAACCTTTAAGTCGATATATATATTATCGCCAAAAATGCTTAATAATGAACGTAGCGTAAAACCGATTACAGATTCGGAATCAGCGTCGAATTTGCAAGCGGATTACATTAATATAAAATCGCATTTTGGTATTTTAAAAAAAATTGCTTTACATCCATCGCACAATGGGAAACCTTTAAGTCGATATATATATTATCGCCAAAAATGCTTATTAATGAACGTAGCGTAAAACCGATTACAGATTCGGAATCAGCGTCGAATTTGCAAGCGGATTACATTAATATAAAATCGCATTTTGGTATTTTAAAAAAAAATGCAATACATCCATCGCACAATGGGAAACCTTTAAATCGATATATATAATATCGCCAAAAATGCTTAATAATGAACGTAGCGTAAAACCGATTACAGATTCGGAATCAGCGTCGAATTTGCAAGCGGATTACATTAATATAAAATCGCATTTTAGTATTTTAAAAAAAATTGCTTTACATCCATCGCACAATGGGAAACCTTTAAGTCGATATATATATTATCGCCAAAAATGCTTAATAATGAACGTAGCGTAAAACCGATTACAGATTCGGAATCAGCGTCGAATTTGCAAGCGGATTACATTAATATAAAATCGCATTTTGGTATTTTAAAAAAAAATGCAATACATCCATCGCACAATGGGAAACCTTTAAATCGATATATATAATATCGCCAAAAATGCTTAATAATGAACGTAGCGTAAAACCGATTACAGATTCGGAATCAGCGTCGAATTTGCAAGCGGATTACATTAATATAAAATCGCATTTTAGTATTTTAAAAAAAATTGCAATACATCCATTGCACAATGGGAAACCTTTAAGTCGATATATATATTATCGCCAAAAATGCTTAATAATGAACGTAGCGTAAAACCGATTACAGATTCGGAATCAGCGTCGAATTTGCAAGCGGATTACATTAATATAAAATCGCATTTTGGTATTTTAAAAAAAATTGCTTTACATCCATCGCACAATGGGAAACCTTTAAGTCGATATATATATTATCGCCAAAAATGCTTAATAACGAACGTAGCGTAAAACCGATTACAGATTCGGAATCAGCGTCGAATTTGCAAGCGGATTACATTAATATAAAATCGCATTTTGGTATTTTAAAAAAAAATGCAATACATCCATCGCACAATGGGAAACCTTTAAATCGATATATATAATATCGCCAAAAATGCTTAATAATGAACGTAGCGTAAAACCGATTACAGATTCGGAATCAGCGTCGAATTTGCAAGCGGATTACATTAATATAAAATCGCATTTTAGTATTTTAAAAAAAATTGCAATACATCCATCGCACAATGGGAAACCTTTAAGTCGATATATATATTATAGCCGAAAATGCTTATTAATGAACGTAGCGTAAAACTGATTACAGATTCGGAATCAGCGTCGAATTTGCAAGCGGATTACATTAATATAAAATCGCATTTTGGTATTTTAAAAAAAATGCAATACATCCATCGCACAATGGGAAACCTTTAAGTCGATATATATATTATCGCCAAAAATGCTTAATAATGAACGTAGCGTAAAACCGATTACAGATTCGGAATCAGCGTCGAATTTGCAAGCGGATTACATTAATATAAAATCGCATTTTGGTATTTTAAAAAAAAATGCAATACATCCATCGCACAATGGGAAACCTTTAAGTCGATATATATATTATCGCCAAAAATGCTTAATAATGAACGTAGCGTAAAACCGATTACAGATTCGGAATCAGCGTCGAATTTGCAAGCGGATTACATTAATATAAAATCGCATTTTGGTATTTTAAAAAAAATTGCTTTACATCCATCGCACAATGGGAAACCTTTAAGTCGATATATATATTATCGCCAAAAATGCTTAATAATGAACGTAGCGTAAAACCGATTACAGATTCGGAATCAGCGTCGAATTTGCAAGCGGATTACATTAATATAAAATCGCATTTTGGTATTTTAAAAAAAATTGCATTACATCCATCGCACAATGGGAAACCTTTAAGTCGATATATATATTATCGCCAAAAATGCTTAATAATGAACGTAGCGTAAAACCGATTACAGATTCGGAATCAGCGTCGAATTTGCAAGCGGATTACATTAATATAAAATCGCATTTTGGTATTTAAAAAAAAATTGCTTTACATCCATCGCACAATGGGAAACCTTTAAGTCGATATATATATTATCGCCAAAAATGCTTATTAATGAACGTAGCGTAAAACCGATTACAGATTCGGAATCAGCGTCGAATTTGCAAGCGGATTACATTAATATAAAATCGCATTTTGGTATTTTAAAAAAAAATGCAATACATCCATCGCACAATGGGAAACCTTTAAATCGATATATATAATATCGCCAAAAATGCTTAATAATGAACGTAGCGTAAAACCGATTACAGATTCGGAATCAGCGTCGAATTTGCAAGCGGATTACATTAATATAAAATCGCATTTTAGTATTTTAAAAAAAATTGCTTTACATCCATCGCACAATGGGAAACCTTTAAGTCGATATATATATATTATCGCCAAAAATGCTTAATAATGAACGTAGCGTAAAACCGATTACAGATTCGGAATCAGCGTCGAATTTGCAAGCGGATTACATTAATATAAAATCGCATTTTGGTATTTTAAAAAAAAATGCAATATATCCATCGCACAATGGGAAACCTTTAAATCGATATATATAATATCGCCAAAAATGCTTAATAATGAACGTAGCGTAAAACCGATTACAGATTCGGAATCAGCGTCGAATTTGCAAGCGGATTACATTAATATAAAATCGCATTTTAGTATTTTAAAAAAAATTGCAATACATCCATCGCACAATGGGAAACCTTTAAGTCGATATATATATTATCGCCAAAAATGCTTAATAATGAACGTAGCGTAAAACCGATTACAGATTCGGAATCAGCGTCGAATTTGCAAGCGGATTACATTAATATAAAATCGCATTTTGGTATTTTAAAAAAAATTGCTTTACATCCATCGCACAATGGGAAACCTTTAAGTCGATATATATATTATCGCCAAAAATGCTTAATAATGAACGTAGCGTAAAACCGATTACAGATTCGGAATCAGCGTCGAATTTGCAAGCGGATTACATTAATATAAAATCGCATTTTGGTATTTAAAAAAAAAATGCAATACATCCATCGCACAATGGGAAACCTTTAAATCGATATATATAATATCGCCAAAAATGCTTAATAATGAACGTAGCGTAAAACCGATTACAGATTCGGAATCAGCGTCGAATTTGCAAGCGGATTACATTAATATAAAATCGCATTTTAGTATTTTAAAAAAAATTGCTTTACATCCATCGCACAATGGGAAACCTTTAAGTCGATATATATATTATCGCCAAAAATGCTTAATAATGAACGTAGCGTTAAACCGATTACAGATTCGGAATCAGCGTCGAATTTGCAAGCGGATTACATTAATATAAAATCGCATTTTAGTATTTTAAAAAAAATTGCATTACATCCATCGCACAATGGGAAACCTTTAAGTCGATATATATATTATCGCCAAAAATGCTTAATAATGAACGTAGCGTAAAACCGATTACAGATTCGGAATCAGCGTCGAATTTGCAAGCGGATTACATTAATATAAAATCGCATTTTGGTATTTTAAAAAAAAATGCAATACATCCATCGCACAATGGGAAACCTTTAAATCGATATATATAATATCGCCAAAAATGCTTAATAATGAACGTAGCGTAAAACCGATTACAGATTCGGAATCAGCGTCGAATTTGCAAGCGGATTACATTAATATAAAATCGCATTTTGGTATTTTAAAAAAAAATGCAATACATCCATCGCACAATGGGAAACCTTTAAATCGATATATATAATATCGCCAAAAATGCTTAATAATGAACGTAGCGTAAAACCGATTACAGATTCGGAATCAGCGTCGAATTTGCAAGCGGATTACATTAATATAAAATCGCATTTTAGTATTTAAAAAAAAAATGCAATACATCCATCGCACAATGGGAAACCTTTAAATCGATATATATAATATCGCCAAAAATGCTTAATAATGAACGTAGCGTAAAACCGATTACAGATTCGGAATCAGCGTCGAATTTGCAAGCGGATTACATTAATATAAAATCGCATTTTGGTATTTTAAAAAAAAATGCAATACATCCATCGCACAATGGGAAACCTTTAAATCGATATATATAATATCGCCAAAAATGCTTAATAATGAACGTAGCGTAAAACCGATTACAGATTCGGAATCAGCGTCGAATTTGCAAGCGGATTACATTAATATAAAATCGCATTTTAGTATTTTAAAAAAAATTGCAATACATCCATCGCACAACGGGAAACCTTTAAGTCGATATATATATTATCGCCAAAAATGCTTAATAATGAACGTAGCGTAAAACCGATTACAGATTCGGAATCAGCGTCGAATTTGCAAGCGGATTACATTAATATAAAATCGCATTTTGGTATTTTAAAAAAAATTGCTTTACATCCATCGCACAATGGGAAACCTTTAAGTCGATATATATATTATCGCCAAAAATGCTTAATAATGAACGTAGCGTAAAACCGATTACAGATTCGGAATCAGCGTCGAATTTGCAAGCGGATTACATTAATATAAAATC
Organism: Nephrotoma appendiculata; assembly: GCA_947310385.1. Taxonomy (NCBI): domain Eukaryota; kingdom Metazoa; phylum Arthropoda; class Insecta; order Diptera; family Tipulidae; genus Nephrotoma; species Nephrotoma appendiculata. The sequence goes on along the minus strand of CAMZJQ010000001.1, from coordinate 136,658 downwards.
GCATTTTGGTATTTTAAAAAAAAATGCAATACATCCATCGCACAATGGGAAACCTTTAAATCGATATATATAATATCGCCAAAAATGCTTAATAATGAACGTAGCGTAAAACCGATTACAGATTCGGAATCAGCGTCGAATTTGCAAGCGGATTACATTAATATAAAATCGCATTTTAGTATTTTAAAAAAAATTGCTTTACATCCATCGCACAATGGGAAACCTTTAAGTCGATATATATATTATCGCCAAAAATGCTTAATAATGAACGTAGCGTAAAACCGATTACAGATTCGGAATCAGCGTCGAATTTGCAAGCGGATTACATTAATATAAAATCGCATTTTGGTATTTAAAAAAAAAATGCAATACATCCATCGCACAATGGGAAACCTTTAAATCGATATATATAATATCGCCAAAAATGCTTAATAATGAACGTAGCGTAAAACCGATTACAGATTCGGAATCAGCGTCGAATTTGCAAGCGGATTACATTAATATAAAATCGCATTTTAGTATTTTAAAAAAAATTGCAATACATCCATCGCACAATGGGAAACCTTTAAGTCGATATATATATTATAGCCGAAAATGCTTATTAATGAACGTAGCGTAAAACTAATTACAGATTCGGAATCAGCGTCGAATTTGCAAGCGGATTACATTAATATAAAATCGCATTTTGGTATTTTAAAAAAAATTGCTTTACATCCATCGCACAATGGGAAACCTTTAAGTCGATATATATATTATCGCCAAAAATGCTTAATAATGAACGTAGCGTAAAACCGATTACAGATTCGGAATCAGTGTCGAATTTGCAAGCGGATTACATTAATATAAAATCGCATTTTGGTATTTTAAAAAAAAATGCAATACATCCATCGCACAATGGGAAACCTTTAAATCGATATATATAATATCGCCAAAAATGCTTAATAATGAACGTAGCGTAAAACCGATTACAGATTCGGAATCAGCGTCGAATTTGCAAGCGGATTACATTAATATAAAATCGCATTTTAGTATTTTAAAAAAAATTGCAATACATCCATCGCACAACGGGAAACCTTTAAGTCGATATATATATTATCGCCAAAAATGCTTAATAATGAACGTAGCGTAAAACCGATTACAGATTCGGAATCAGCGTCGAATTTGCAAGCGGATTACATTAATATAAAATCGCATTTTGGTATTTTAAAAAAAATTGCTTTACATCCATCGCACAATGGGAAACCTTTAAGTCGATATATATATTATCGCCAAAAATGCTTAATAATGAACGTAGCGTAAAACCGATTACAGATTCGGAATCAGCGTCGAATTTGCAAGCGGATTACATTAATATAAAATCGCATTTTGGTATTTTAAAAAAAAATGCAATACATCCATCGCACAATGGGAAACCTTTAAATCGATATATATAATATCGCCAAAAATGCTTAATAATGAACGTAGCGTAAAACCGATTACAGATTCGGAATCAGCGTCGAATTTGCAAGCGGATTACATTAATATAAAATCGCATTTTAGTATTTTAAAAAAAATTGCTTTACATCCATCGCACAATGGGAAACCTTTAAGTCGATATATATATTATCGCCAAAAATGCTTAATAATGAACGTAGCGTAAAACCGATTACAGATTCGGA
>CAMZJQ010000001.1:117500-120000 GCA_947310385.1 Nephrotoma appendiculata | reverse complement strand
AAAAAAATGCAATACATCCATCGCACAATGGGAAACCTTTAAGTCGATATATATATTATCGCCAAAAATGCTTAATAATGAACGTAGCGTAAAACCGATTACAGATTCGGAATCAGCGTCGAATTTGCAAGCGGATTACATTAATATAAAATCGCATTTTGGTATTTTAAAAAAAATTGCATTACATCCATCGCACAATGGGAAACCTTTAAATCGATATATATAATATCGCCAAAAATGCTTAATAATGAACGTAGCGTAAAACCGATTACAGATTCGGAATCAGCGTCGAATTTGCAAGCGGATTACATTAATATAAAATCGCATTTTAGTATTTTAAAAAAAATTGCAATACATCCATCGCACAATGGGAAACCTTTAAGTCGATATATATATTATAGCCGAAAATGCTTATTAATGAACGTAGCGTAAAACTGATTACAGATTCGGAATCAGCGTCGAATTTGCAAGCGGATTACATTAATATAAAATCGCATTTTGGTATTTTAAAAAAAAATGCAATACTTCCATCGCACAATGGGAAACCTTTAAGTCGATATATATATTATCGCCAAAAATGCTTAATAATGAACGTAGCGTAAAACCGATTACAGATTCGGAATCAGCGTCGAATTTGCAAGCGGATTACATTAATATAAAATCGCATTTTGGTATTTTAAAAAAAATTGCATTACATCCATCGCACAATGGGAAACCTTTAAGTCGATATATATATTATCGCCAAAAATGCTTAATAATGAACGTAGCGTAAAACCGATTACAGATTCGGAATCAGCGTCGAATTTGCAAGCGGATTACATTAATATAAAATCGCATTTTGGTATTTAAAAAAAAATTGCTTTACATCCATCGCACAATGGGAAACCTTTAAGTCGATATATATATTATCGCCAAAAATGCTTATTAATGAACGTAGCGTAAAACCGATTACAGATTCGGAATCAGCGTCGAATTTGCAAGCGGATTACATTAATATAAAATCGCATTTTGGTATTTTAAAAAAAAATGCAATACATCCATCGCACAATGGGAAACCTTTAAATCGATATATATAATATCGCCAAAAATGCTTAATAATGAACGTAGCGTAAAACCGATTACAGATTCGGAATCAGCGTCGAATTTGCAAGCGGATTACATTAATATAAAATCGCATTTTAGTATTTTAAAAAAAATTGCTTTACATCCATCGCACAATGGGAAACCTTTAAGTCGATATATATATTATCGCCAAAAATGCTTAATAATGAACGTAGCGTAAAACCGATTACAGATTCGGAATCAGCGTCGAATTTGCAAGCGGATTACATTAATATAAAATCGCATTTTGGTATTTTAAAAAAAAATGCAATACATCCATCGCACAATGGGAAACCTTTAAATCGATATATCCATCGCACAATGGGAAACCTTTAAGTCGATATATATATTATCGCCAAAAATGCTTAATAATGAACGTAGCGTAAAACCGATTACAGATTCGGAATCAGCGTCGAATTTGCAAGCGGATTACATTAATATAAAATCGCATTTTGGTATTTTAAAAAAAATTGCTTTACATCCATCGCACAATGGGAAACCTTTAAGTCGATATATATATTATCGCCAAAAATGCTTAATAATGAACGTAGCGTAAAACCGATTACAGATTCGGAATCAGCGTCGAATTTGTAAGCGGATTACATTAATATAAAATCGCATTTTGGTATTTTAAAAAAAAATGCAATACATCCATCGCACAATGGGAAACCTTTAAATCGATATATATAATATCGCCAAAAATGCTTAATAATGAACGTAGCGTAAAACCGATTACAGATTCGGAATCAGCGTCGAATTTGCAAGCGGATTACATTAATATAAAATCGCATTTTAGTATTTTAAAAAAAATTGCTTTACATCCATCGCACAATCTGAAACCTTTAAGTCGATATATATATTATCGCCAAAAATGCTTAATAATGAACGTAGCGTAAAACCGATTACAGATTCGGAATCAGCGTCGAATTTGCAAGCGGATTACATTAATATAAAATCGCATTTTGGTATTTTAAAAAAAAATGCAATATATCCATCGCACAATGGGAAACCTTTAAATCGATATATATAATATCGCCAAAAATGCTTAATAATGAACGTAGCGTAAAACCGATTACAGATTCGGAATCAGCGTTCGGAAAAAGCGTAAAACCGATTACAGATTCGGAATCAGCGTCGAATTTGCAAGCGGATTACATTAATATAAAATCGCATTTTGGTATTTTAAAAAAAAATGCAATACATCCATCGCACAATGGGAAACCTTTAAATCGATATATATAATATCGCCAAAAATGCTTAATAATGAACGTAGCGTAAAACCGATTACAGATTCGGAATCAGCGTCGAATTTGCAAGCGGATTACATTAATATAAAATCGCATTTTAGTATTTTAAAAAAAATTGCAATACATCCATCGCACAACGGGAAACCTTTAAG
>CAMZJQ010000001.1:100000-110000 GCA_947310385.1 Nephrotoma appendiculata | reverse complement strand
TACAAAGGGCAGGGACGTAATCAATGCGAGCTTATGACCCGCACTTACTGGGAATTCCAGGTTCATGTGAACAGTTTCAGTCCACAATCCCAACCACGAAGGTGGTTCAGCGGTTTACCCGGTCTTTTTAGACTAGGAGGACACGTTGATACCTTCATTGTAGCGCGCGTGCAGCCCAGGACATCTAAGGGCATCACAGACCTGTTATTGCTCAATCTCATATTGCTAGACGCAATTTGTCTATTTAAGAAGCAAGTGTCTTATTAAGACAAACCACCAGGTATGACTCCACCTACAGACAATTCTTACGTATTAAGACCAATCCTCGTGAGAAGAATGGATAACAGAGGCAAAAATGTATGCAAAGTTTCAACGTCATAACCCTGCCGGCATCTAGTTAAGAAATTTGAGTCTCGTTCGTTATCGGAATTAACCAGACAAATCACTCCACGAACTAAGAACGGCCATGCACCACCACCCATAGATTCGAGAAAGAGCTATTAATCTGTCTTACTCATTTATGTTCGGACCTGGTAAGTTTCCCCGTGTTGAGTCAAATTAAGCCGCAGGCTCCACTCCTGGTGGTACTCCTGGTGGACTTTTCCCATTTCGCTCGCCGCTACTAAGGGAATCTTAGTTAATTTCTTTTCCTCTCCTAATTAATATGCTTAAATTCAGGAGGTAATCACATATGAGTTGAAGTCACAATTAAGAATTGTGTTTGTGAATAAACTGCGAGTAAAAAACTATATCAGATAATAATAAATGACTTACGTCTTTAACTGTCGTATTATTACACAAACTATAAGTAATACGATATTGTAAATATGTATAATATTTACATATCAATAATTAATAAATAATAATTAATTTAGCTTATATTAGTGACCCTCAACCATATGTGGTCCAAGCAGAGTAACATGTACTATTAGCATGGACCGCAATATGCGTTCAAAATGTTGATGTTCATGTGTCCTGCAGTTCACATAACTTCACGCAGTTTGCTGCGTTCTTCATCGACCCACGAGCCTAGTGATCCCCCGCTAAGAGTGATATTTTTTTAATGTTAAGCAATAATATACTACTCCATTGGTAAAGCGAAATACTTTAATCAATAACGTAATTATATAAGAATAAATTACGTATATGAACTTCTCAATGGTATTGTTTATTTTTAAATTATGATCAAATTTTCTTTAATGATCCTTCCGCAGGTTCACCTACGGAAACCTTGTTACGACTTTTACTTCCTCTAAATATACAAGTTCGGTCAACTTTGGTAAAACAACCACAACACAAGAAGCATCACGGTGATCACCTCTGAGGACCTCACTAACATATTCAATCGGTAGTAGCGACGGGCGGTGTGTACAAAGGGCAGGGACGTAATCAATGCGAGCTTATGACCCGCACTTACTGGGAATTCCAGGTTCATGTGAACAGTTTCAGTCCACAATCCCAACCACGAAGGTGGTTCAGCGGTTTACCCGGTCTTTTTAGACTAGGAGGACACGTTGATACCTTCATTGTAGCGCGCGTGCAGCCCAGGACATCTAAGGGCATCACAGACCTGTTATTGCTCAATCTCATATTGCTAGACGCAATTTGTCTATTTAAGAAGCAAGTGTCTTATTAAGACAAACCACCAGGTATGACTCCACCTACAGACAATTCTTACGTATTAAGACCAATCCTCGTGAGAAGAATGGATAACAGAGGCAAAAATGTATGCAAAGTTTCAACGTCATAACCCTGCCGGCATCTAGTTAAGAAATTTGAGTCTCGTTCGTTATCGGAATTAACCAGACAAATCACTCCACGAACTAAGAACGGCCATGCACCACCACCCATAGATTCGAGAAAGAGCTATTAATCTGTCTTACTCATTTATGTTCGGACCTGGTAAGTTTCCCCGTGTTGAGTCAAATTAAGCCGCAGGCTCCACTCCTGGTGGTGCCCTTCCGTCAATTCCTTTAAGTTTCAACTTTGCAACCATACTTCCCCCGGAGCCCAAAAGCTTTGGTTTCCCGGAAAGCGACTGAAAGAGCCATATATGTAGCTCCATCCAATTGCTAGCTGGCATCGTTTATGGTTAGAACTAGGGCGGTATCTGATCGCCTTCGAACCTCTAACTTTCGTTCTTGATTAATGAAAACATCTTTGGCAAATGCTTTCGCTTATGTTAGTCTTACGACGGTCCACGAATTTCACCTCTCGCGCCGTAATACTAATGCCCCCAACTGCTTCTATTAATCATTACGTCTTGATCTAAAAACCAATTGAAAATAGAACAGACGTCTTATTCCATTATTCCATGCAGAGAATATTTAGGCACAAATGGCCTGCTTTAAGCACTCTAATTTGTTCAAAGTAATTGTACTGTTCTAGACCAGCACTCGGTAAAGAGCACTAATTTAGATTTATTACGTGGATAAACTTACGCTTAAACCACTACAGTAATACGTCATAGCATCAAGATGATGTACGAACCCAGTTACGGTGTACCACCTGTGCTTGACACAAGTTCAACTACGAACGTTTTAACCGCAACAACTTTAATATACGCTATTGGAGCTGGAATTACCGCGGCTGCTGGCACCAGACTTGCCCTCCAATTGTTCCTTGTTAAAGGATTTAAAGTGTACTCATTCCAATTACAGGGCCTCGGATTGAGTCCTGTATTGTTATTTTTCGTCACTACCTCCCCGTGCTGGGATTGGGTAATTTACGCGCCTGCTGCCTTCCTTAGATGTGGTAGCCGTTTCTCAGGCTCCCTCTCCGGAATCGAACCCTGATTCCCCGTTACCCGTTGCAACCATGGTAGTCCTAGATACTACCATCAATAGTTGATAGGGCAGACATTTGAAAGATCTATCGCCGGTACAGGACCATGCGATCTACATGTTATTCAGATTCATCTTATAAACGATACAGTATATAAATATACCTTAATGTATCGATTGATTTTAATCTAATAAAAGCACACGTTCCTTGCGGTCCGTGATTATTTGCATGTATTAGCTCTAGAATTACCACAGTTATCCATGTAACTATGTATACGATCTAATAAATCATAACTGATATACTGAGCCTTTTGCGGTTTCTCTATTCGAGAGTGTGTACTTAGACATGCATGGCTTAATCTTTGAGACAAGCATATAACTACTGGCAGGATCAACCAGAATGTAAATTTATTTTTTATTTTCATAAAGCTTTTATACCTTATGAATATAGTTTACAAATTATTTTTAAAATTTATTTTCACGTTATTTCAATAGGATTTTTAATACATTTTCATTCAGAATATATTTAATTTTATTAAAGGTGCAAACCCTTTGTAATATTTTGTATGTGAATATGAATTTTGTTTTTATATAAAAAATTCTCACACTAACCAAATAAAATAATGTAATAAGATACAATTAAAAACATTTAATATATCTATATACACTTTTAAAGACTTTGTAAGTAATTTACTATGCTTTGCATAGAGTATTACATCTATTGCGTATATCAATCGATATATGCGTACATCGTAATACTACTTCAATATAGTTTACAATTTTTGTTCTTTGCTTCATAAAATAGTGTATTTTCATTCACCTTTTAAGTGACAAATGATATTAATAATAATATTTATTTTTAACAACTTGCTTTACTACAATATACACTTATGCACAAAGAAGACGGAGAAAAAGCAAAATTTAAAAATAATAAAATTCAAAAATTAACTTCTTGATCGTTTTGCTTTGATTTCATTCTGTTTTGATTCATTTACCGTTTATTTCAACCACCACAATATAAAAAAAAAATAAAAACATCGTTAATGTATTTTTCATTCATTGCATCTCGTTATCAATTCCTTTTTCTAATAAAAAAATTGTTTTGCTATAGCTTGTTTGTCTTATTAATGAACGTAGCGTAAAACTGATTACAGATTCGGAATCAGCGTCGAATTTGCAAGCGGATTACATTAATATAAAATCGCATTTTGGTATTTTAAAAAAAAATGCAATACATCCATCGCACAATGGGAAACCTTTAAGTCGATATATATATTATCGCCAAAAATGCTTAATAATGAACGTAGCGTAAAACCGATTACAGATTCGGAATCAGCGTCGAATTTGCAAGCGGATTACATTAATATAAAATCGCATTTTGGTATTTTAAAAAAAATTGCATTACATCCATCGCACAATGGGAAACCTTTAAATCGATATATATAATATCGCCAAAAATGCTTAATAATGAACGTAGCGTAAAACCGATTACAGATTCGGAATCAGCGTCGAATTTGCAAGCGGATTACATTAATATAAAATCGCATTTTAGTATTTTAAAAAAAATTGCAATACATCCATCGCACAATGGGAAACCTTTAAGTCGATATATATATTATAGCCGAAAATGCTTATTAATGAACGTAGCGTAAAACTGATTACAGATTCGGAATCAGCGTCGAATTTGCAAGCGGATTACATTAATATAAAATCGCATTTTGGTATTTTAAAAAAAATTGCATTACATCCATCGCACAATGGGAAACCTTTAAGTCGATATATATATTATCGCCAAAAATGCTTAATAATGAACGTAGCGTAAAACTGATTACAGATTCGGAATCAGCGTCGAATTTGCAAGCGGATTACATTAATATAAAATCGCATTTTGGTATTTTAAAAAAAAATGCAATACATCCATCGCACAATGGGAAACCTTTAAGTCGATATATATATTATCGCCAAAAATGCTTAATAATGAACGTAGCGTAAAACCGATTACAGATTCGGAATCAGCGTCGAATTTGCAAGCGGATTACATTAATATAAAATCGCATTTTGGTATTTTAAAAAAAATTGCATTACATCCATCGCACAATGGGAAACCTTTAAATCGATATATATATAATATCGCCAAAAATGCTTAATAATGAACGTAGCGTAAAACCGATTACAGATTCGGAATCAGCGTCGAATTTGCAAGCGGATTACATTAATATAAAATCGCATTTTAGTATTTTAAAAAAAATTGCAATACATCCATCGCACAATGGGAAACCTTTAAGTCGATATATATATTATAGCCGAAAATGCTTATTAATGAACGTAGCGTAAAACTGATTACAGATTCGGAATCAGCGTCGAATTTGCAAGCGGATTACATTAATATAAAATCGCATTTTGGTATTTTAAAAAAAATTGCATTACATCCATCGCACAATGGGAAACCTTTAAGTCGATATATATATTATCGCCAAAAATGCTTAATAATGAACGTAGCGTAAAACCGATTACAGATTCGGAATCAGCGTCGAATTTGCAAGCGGATTACATTAATATAAAATCGCATTTTGGTATTTAAAAAAAAAATGCAATACATCCATCGCACAATGGGAAACCTTTAAATCGATATATATAATATCGCCAAAAATGCTTAATAATGAACGTAGCGTAAAACCGATTACAGATTCGGAATCAGCGTCGAATTTGCAAGCGGATTACATTAATATAAAATCGCATTTTAGTATTTTAAAAAAAATTGCAATACATCCATCGCACAATGGGAAACCTTTAAGTCGATATATATATTATAGCCGAAAATGCTTATTAATGAACGTAGCGTAAAACTGATTACAGATTCGGAATCAGCGTCGAATTTGCAAGCGGATTACATTAATATAAAATCGCATTTTGGTATTTTAAAAAAAAATGCAATACATCCATCGCACAATGGGAAACCTTTAAGTCGATATATATATTATCGCCAAAAATGCTTAATAATGAACGTAGCGTAAAACCGATTACAGATTCGGAATCAGCGTCGAATTTGCAAGCGGATTACATTAATATAAAATCGCATTTTGGTATTTTAAAAAAAATTGCATTACATCCATCGCACAATGGGAAACCTTTAAGTCGATATATATATTATCGCCAAAAATGCTTAATAATGAACGTAGCGTAAAACCGATTACAGATTCGGAATCAGCGTCGAATTTGCAAGCGGATTACATTAATATAAAATCGCATTTTGGTATTTAAAAAAAAATTGCTTTACATCCATCGCACAATGGGAAACCTTTAAGTCGATATATATATTATCGCCAAAAATGCTTATTAATGAACGTAGCGTAAAACCGATTACAGATTCGGAATCAGCGTCGAATTTGCAAGCGGATTACATTAATATAAAATCGCATTTTGGTATTTTAAAAAAAAATGCAATACATCCATCGCACAATGGGAAACCTTTAAATCGATATATATAATATCGCCAAAAATGCTTAATAATGAACGTAGCGTAAAACCGATTACAGATTCGGAATCAGCGTCGAATTTGCAAGCGGATTACATTAATATAAAATCGCATTTTAGTATTTTAAAAAAAATTGCTTTACATCCATCGCACAATGGGAAACCTTTAAGTCGATATATATATTATCGCCAAAAATGCTTAATAATGAACGTAGCGTAAAACCGATTACAGATTCGGAATCAGCGTCGAATTTGCAAGCGGATTACATTAATATAAAATCGCATTTTGGTATTTTAAAAAAAAATGCAATACATCCATCGCACAATGGGAAACCTTTAAATCGATATATCCATCGCACAATGGGAAACCTTTAAGTCGATATATATATTATCGCCAAAAATGCTTAATAATGAACGTAGCGTAAAACCGATTACAGATTCGGAATCAGCGTCGAATTTGCAAGCGGATAACATTATTATAAAATCGCATTTTGGTATTTTAAAAAAAATTGCTTTACATCCATCGCACAATGGGAAACCTTTAAGTCGATATATATATTATCGCCAAAAATGCTTAATAATGAACGTAGCGTAAAACCGATTACAGATTCGGAATCAGCGTCGAATTTGTAAGCGGATTACATTAATATAAAATCGCATTTTGGTATTTTAAAAAAAAATGCAATACATCCATCGCACAATGGGAAACCTTTAAATCGATATATATAATATCGCCAAAAATGCTTAATAATGAACGTAGCGTAAAACCGATTACAGATTCGGAATCAGCGTCGAATTTGCAAGCGGATTACATTAATATAAAATCGCATTTTAGTATTTTAAAAAAAATTGCTTTACATCCATCGCACAATGGGAAACCTTTAAGTCGATATATATATTATCGCCAAAAATGCTTAATAATGAACGTAGCGTAAAACCGATTACAGATTCGGAATCAGCGTCGAATTTGCAAGCGGATTACATTAATATAAAATCGCATTTTGGTATTTTAAAAAAAAATGCAATATATCCATCGCACAATGGGAAACCTTTAAATCGATATATATAATATCGCCAAAAATGCTTAATAATGAACGTAGCGTAAAACCGATTACAGATTCGGAATCAGCGTCGAATTTGCAAGCGGATTACATTAATATAAAATCGCATTTTAGTATTTTAAAAAAAATTGCAATACATCCATCGCACAATGGGAAACCTTTAAGTCGATATATATATTATCGCCAAAAATGCTTAATAATGAACGTAGCGTAAAACCGATTACAGATTCGGAATCAGCGTCGAATTTGCAAGCGGATTACATTAATATAAAATCGCATTTTGGTATTTTAAAAAAAATTGCTTTACATCCATCGCACAACGGGAAACCTTTAAGTCGATATATATATTATCGCCAAAAATGCTTAATAATGAACGTAGCGTAAAACCGATTACAGATTCGGAATCAGCGTCGAATTTGCAAGCGGATTACATTAATATAAAATCGCATTTTGGTATTTAAAAAAAAAATGCAATACATCCATCGCACAATGGGAAACCTTTAAATCGATATATATAATATCGCCAAAAATGCTTAATAATGAACGTAGCGTAAAACCGATTACAGATTCGGAATCAGCGTCGAATTTGCAAGCGGATTACATTAATATAAAATCGCATTTTAGTATTTTAAAAAAAATTGCTTTACATCCATCGCACAATGGGAAACCTTTAAGTCGATATATATATTATCGCCAAAAATGCTTAATAATGAACGTAGCGTTAAACCGATTACAGATTCGGAATCAGCGTCGAATTTGCAAGCGGATTACATTAATATAAAATCGCATTTTGGTATTTTAAAAAAAAATGCAATACATCCATCGCACAATGAGAAACCTTTAAATCGATATATATAATATCGCCAAAAATGCTTAATAATGAACGTAGCGTAAAACCGATTACAGATTCGGAATCAGCGTCGAATTTGCAAGCGGATTACATTAATATAAAATCGCATTTTGGTATTTTAAAAAAAAATGCAATACATCCATCGCACAATGGGAAACCTTTAAATCGATATATATAATATCGCCAAAAATGCTTAATAATGAACGTAGCGTAAAACCGATTACAGATTCGGAATCAGCGTCGAATTTGCAAGCGGATTACATTAATATAAAATCGCATTTTAGTATTTTAAAAAAAATTGCAATACATCCATCGCACAACGGGAAACCTTTAAGTCGATATATATATTATCGCCAAAAATGCTTAATAATGAACGTAGCGTAAAACCGATTACAGATTCGGAATCAGCGTCGAATTTGCAAGCGGATTACATTAATATAAAATCGCATTTTGGTATTTTAAAAAAAATTGCTTTACATCCATCGCACAATGGGAAACCTTTAAGTCGATATATATATTATCGCCAAAAATGCTTAATAATGAACGTAGCGTAAAACCGATTACAGATTCGGAATCAGCGTCGAATTTGCAAGCGGATTACATTAATATAAAATCGCATTTTGGTATTTTAAAAAAAAATGCAATACATCCATCGCACAATGGGAAACCTTTAAATCGATATATATAATATCGCCAAAAATGCTTAATAATGAACGTAGCGTAAAACCGATTACAGATTCGGAATCAGCGTCGAATTTGCAAGCGGATTACATTAATATAAAATCGCATTTTAGTATTTAAAAAAAAATTGCTTTACATCCATCGCACAATGGGAAACCTTTAAGTCGATATATATATTATCGCCAAAAATGCTTAATAATGAACGTAGCGTAAAACCGATTACAGATTCGGAATCAGCGTCGAATTTGCAAGCGGATTACATTAATATAAAATCGCATTTTGGTATTTAAAAAAAAAATGCAATACATCCATCGCACAATGGGAAACCTTTAAATCGATATATATAATATCGCCAAAAATGCTTAATAATGAACGTAGCGTAAAACCGATTACAGATTCGGAATCAGCGTCGAATTTGCAAGCGGATTACATTAATATAAAATCGCATTTTAGTATTTTAAAAAAAATTGCAATACATCCATCGCACAATGGGAAACCTTTAAGTCGATATATATATTATAGCCGAAAATGCTTATTAATGAACGTAGCGTAAAACTGATTACAGATTCGGAATCAGCGTCGAATTTGCAAGCGGATTACATTAATATAAAATCGCATTTTGGTATTTTAAAAAAAATTGCTTTACATCCATCGCACAATGGGAAACCTTTAAGTCGATATATATATTATCGCCAAAAATGCTTAATAATGAACGTAGCGTAAAACCGATTACAGATTCGGAATCAGCGTCGAATTTGCAAGCGGATTACATTAATATAAAATCGCATTTTAGTATTTTAAAAAAAATTGCATTACATCCATCGCACAATGGGAAACCTTTAAGTCGATATATATAATATCGCCAAAAATGCTTAATAATGAACGTAGCGTAAAACCGATTACAGATTCGGAATCAGCGTCGAATTTGCAAGCGGATTACATTAATATAAAATCGCATTTTAGTATTTTAAAAAAAATTGCTTTACATCCATCGCACAATGGGAAACCTTTAAGTCGATATATATATTATCGCCAAAAATGCTTAATAATGAACGTAGCGTAAAACCGATTACAGATTCGGAATCAGCGTCGAATTTGCAAGCGGATTACATTAATATAAAATCGCATTTTAGTATTTTAAAAAAAATTGC
>CAMZJQ010000001.1:87500-92500 GCA_947310385.1 Nephrotoma appendiculata | reverse complement strand
AAGATCTATCGCCGGTACAGGACCATGCGATCTACATGTTATTCAGATTCATCTTATAAACGATACAGTATATAAATATACCTTAATGTATCGATTGATTTTAATCTAATAAAAGCACACGTTCCTTGCGGTCCGTGATTATTTGCATGTATTAGCTCTAGAATTACCACAGTTATCCATGTAACTATGTATACGATCTAATAAATCATAACTGATATACTGAGCCTTTTGCGGTTTCTCTATTCGAGAGTGTGTACTTAGACATGCATGGCTTAATCTTTGAGACAAGCATATAACTACTGGCAGGATCAACCAGAATGTAAATTTATTTTTTATTTTCATAAAGCTTTTATACCTTATGAATATAGTTTACAAATTATTTTTAAAATTTATTTTCACGTTATTTCAATAGGATTTTTAATACATTTTCATTCAGAATATATTTAATTTTATTAAAGGTGCAAACCCTTTGTAATATTTTGTATGTGAATATGAATTTTGTTTTTATATAAAAAATTCTCACACTAACCAAATAAAATAATGTAATAAGATACAATTAAAAACATTTAATATATCTATATACACTTTTAAAGACTTTGTAAGTAATTTACTATGCTTTGCATAGAGTATTACATCTATTGCGTATATCAATCGATATATGCGTACATCGTAATACTACTTCAATATAGTTTACAATTTTTGTTCTTTGCTTCATAAAATAGTGTATTTTCATTCACTTTTTAAGTGACAAATGATATTAATAATAATATTTATTTTTAACAACTTGCTTTACTACAATATACACTTATGCACAAAGAAGACGGAGAAAAAGCAAAATTTAAAAATAATAAAATTCAAAAATTAACTTCTTGATCGTTTTGCTTTGATTTCATTCTGTTTTGATTCATTTACCGTTTATTTCAACCACCACAATATAAAAAAAAAATAAAAACATCGTTAATGTATTTTTCATTCATTGCATCTCGTTATCAATTCCTTTTTCTAATAAAAAAATTGTTTTGCTATAGCTTGTTTGTCTTATTAATGAACGTAGCGTAAAACTGATTACAGATTCGGAATCAGCGTCGAATTTGCAAGCGGATTACATTAATATAAAATCGCATTTTGGTATTTTAAAAAAAAATGCAATACATCCATCGCACAATGGGAAACCTTTAAGTCGATATATATATTATCGCCAAAAATGCTTAATAATGAACGTAGCGTAAAACCGATTACAGATTCGGAATCAGCGTCGAATTTGCAAGCGGATTACATTAATATAAAATCGCATTTTGGTATTTTAAAAAAAATTGCATTACATCCATCGCACAATGGGAAACCTTTAAATCGATATATATAATATCGCCAAAAATGCTTAATAATGAACGTAGCGTAAAACCGATTACAGATTCGGAATCAGCGTCGAATTTGCAAGCGGATTACATTAATATAAAATCGCATTTTAGTATTTTAAAAAAAATTGCAATACATCCATCGCACAATGGGAAACCTTTAAGTCGATATATATATTATAGCCGAAAATGCTTATTAATGAACGTAGCGTAAAACTGATTACAGATTCGGAATCAGCGTCGAATTTGCAAGCGGATTACATTAATATAAAATCGCATTTTGGTATTTTAAAAAAAATTGCATTACATCCATCGCACAATGGGAAACCTTTAAGTCGATATATATATTATCGCCAAAAATGCTTAATAATGAACGTAGCGTAAAACCGATTACAGATTCGGAATCAGCGTCGAATTTGCAAGCGGATTACATTAATATAAAATCGCATTTTGGTATTTAAAAAAAAAATGCAATACATCCATCGCACAATGGGAAACCTTTAAATCGATATATATAATATCGCCAAAAATGCTTAATAATGAACGTAGCGTAAAACCGATTACAGATTCGGAATCAGCGTCGAATTTGCAAGCGGATTACATTAATATAAAATCGCATTTTAGTATTTTAAAAAAAATTGCAATACATCCATCGCACAATGGGAAACCTTTAAGTCGATATATATATTATAGCCGAAAATGCTTATTAATGAACGTAGCGTAAAACTGATTACAGATTCGGAATCAGCGTCGAATTTGCAAGCGGATTACATTAATATAAAATCGCATTTTGGTATTTTAAAAAAAAATGCAATACATCCATCGCACAATGGGAAACCTTTAAGTCGATATATATATTATCGCCAAAAATGCTTAATAATGAACGTAGCGTAAAACCGATTACAGATTCGGAATCAGCGTCGAATTTGCAAGCGGATTACATTAATATAAAATCGCATTTTGGTATTTTAAAAAAAATTGCTTTACATCCATCGCACAATGGGAAACCTTTAAGTCGATATATATATTATCGCCAAAAATGCTTAATAATGAACGTAGCGTAAAACCGATTACAGATTCGGAATCAGCGTCGAATTTGCAAGCGGATTACATTAATATAAAATCGCATTTTGGTATTTTAAAAAAAATTGCTTTACATCCATCGCACAATGGGAAACCTTTAAGTCGATATATATATTATCGCCAAAAATGCTTATTAATGAACGTAGCGTAAAACCGATTACAGATTCGGAATCAGCGTCGAATTTGCAAGCGGATTACATTAATATAAAATCGCATTTTGGTATTTTAAAAAAAAATGCAATACATCCATCGCACAATGGGAAACCTTTAAATCGATATATATAATATCGCCAAAAATGCTTAATAATGAACGTAGCGTAAAACCGATTACAGATTCGGAATCAGCGTCGAATTTGCAAGCGGATTACATTAATATAAAATCGCATTTTAGTATTTTAAAAAAAATTGCTTTACATCCATCGCACAATGGGAAACCTTTAAGTCGATATATATATTATCGCCAAAAATGCTTAATAATGAACGTAGCGTAAAACCGATTACAGATTCGGAATCAGCGTCGAATTTGCAAGCGGATTACATTAATATAAAATCGCATTTTGGTATTTAAAAAAAAAATGCAATACATCCATCGCACAATGGGAAACCTTTAAATCGATATATATAATATCGCCAAAAATGCTTAATAATGAACGTAGCGTAAAACCGATTACTAAAATGCATGCCGGCAGGGTTATGACGTTGAAACTTTGCATACATTTTTGCCTCTGTTATCCATTCTTCTCACGAGGATTGGTCTTAATACGTAAGAATTGTCTGTAGGTGGAGTCATACCTGGTGGTTTGTCTTAATAAGACACTTGCTTCTTAAATAGACAAATTGCGTCTAGCAATATGAGATTGAGCAATAACAGGTCTGTGATGCCCTTAGATGTCCTGGGCTGCACGCGCGCTACAATGAAGGTATCAACGTGTCCTCCTAGTCTAAAAAGACCGGGTAAACCGCTGAACCACCTTCGTGGTTGGGATTGTGGACTGAAACTGTTCACATGAACCTGGAATTCCCAGTAAGTGCGGGTCATAAGCTCGCATTGATTACGTCCCTGCCCTTTGTACACACCGCCCGTCGCTACTACCGATTGAATATGTTAGTGAGGTCCTCAGAGGTGATCACCGTGATGCTTCTTGTGTTGTGGTTGTTTTACCAAAGTTGACCGAACTTGTATATTTAGAGGAAGTAAAAGTCGTAACAAGGTTTCCGTAGGTGAACCTGCGGAAGGATCATTAAAGAAAATTTGATCATAATTTAAAAATAAACAATACCATTGAGAAGTTCATATACGTAATTTATTCTTATATAATTACGTTATTGATTAAAGTATTTCGCTTTACCAATGGAGTAGTATATTATTGCTTAACATTAAAAAAATATCACTCTTAGCGGGGGATCACTAGGCTCGTGGGTCGATGAAGAATGCAGCAAACTGCGTGAAGTTATGTGAACTGCAGGACACATGAACATCAACATTTTGAACGCATATTGCGGTCCATGCTAATAGTACATGTTACTCTGCTTGGACCACATATGGTTGAGGGTCACTAATATAAGCTAAATTAATTATTATTTATTAATTATTGATATGTAAATATTATACATATTTACAATATCGTATTACTTATAGTTTGTGTAATAATACGACAGTTAAAGACGTAAGTCATTTATTATTATCTGATATAGTTTTTTACTCGCAGTTTATTCACAAACACAATTCTTAATTGTGACTTCAACTCATATGTGATTACCTCCTGAATTTAAGCATATTAATTAGGAGAGGAAAAGAAATTAACTAAGATTCCCTTAGTAGCGGCGAGCGAAATGGGAAAAGTCCAGCATTAAGTCCTTCTACTGATTACTGGTAGAATGGAAATTCAATGTAAAGGAGTATCTATTATCTTACGCATTTTGATTATATGTTCAAGTCCATCTTGAATGGGGCCATTTACCCATAGAGGGTGCCAGGCCCGTAGAGACTATAATCTTGCTTAAGAAGATATCTCTAGAGAGTCGTGTTGCTTGATAGTGCAGCACTAAGTTGGTGGTAAACTCCATCTAAGACTAAATATAACCACGAGACCGATAGCGAACAAGTACCGTGAGGGAAAGTTGAAAAGAACTCTGAATAGAGAGTTAAACAGTACGTGAAACCACTAAGAGGTTAAACCCAATGAACCCGAACTTGTAAAAGAAGAGATTCATTGATATAATAATTGATGTTATCATGAAATTATATTATGCACTTTTCTTCTATTATCACATTGCGATGTGTTATCAACATACTACTTATGTAGATATTTGTCAATGATTTTATATGGAGCTCCTTTCGCATTCACTTGTGAATGTTTCTTAAGGAACTATAAAAATATCTGCCAATATGATGACACATGTATCTGATCGTACAAGCATATTTGCTGCGAATATCGTAACGGTTTATTTTATATAAATGCAGTTCGAGTAAACGATCCTATCGGCAATGAAATGATTTGGGATACCTTTGGGACCCGTCTTGAAACACGGACCAAGGAGTCTAGTATATGTGCGAGTCAT
>CAMZJQ010000001.1:77500-82500 GCA_947310385.1 Nephrotoma appendiculata | reverse complement strand
TCCCATTGTGCGATGGATGTATTGCAATTTTTTTTAAAATACTAAAATGCGATTTTATATTAATGTAATCCGCTTGCAAATTCGACGCTGATTCCGAATCTGTAATCGGTTTTACGCTACGTTCATTATTAAGCATTTTTGGCGATATTATATATATCGATTTAAAGGTTTCCCATTGTGCGATGGATGTATTGCATTTTTTTTTTAAATACCAAAATGCGATTTTATATTAATGTAATCCGATTGCAAATTCGACGCTGATTCCGAATCTGTAATCGGTTTTACGCTACGTTCATTATTAAGCATTTTTGGCGATAATATATATATCGACTTAAAGGTTTCCCATTGTGCGATGGATGTAAAGCAATTTTTTTTAAAATACTAAAATGCGATTTTATATTAATGTAATCCGCTTGCAAATTCGACGCTGATTCCGAATCTGTAATCGGTTTTACGCTACGTTCATTATTAAGCATTTTTGGCGATATTATATATATCGATTTAAAGGTTTCCCATTGTGCGATGGATGTATTGCATTTTTTTTTAAAATACCAAAATGCGATTTTATATTAATGTAATCCGCTTGCAAATTCGACGCTGATTCCGAATCTGTAATCGGTTTTACGCTACGTTCATTATTAAGCATTTTTGGCGATAATATATATATCGACTTAAAGGTTTCCCATTGTGCGATGGATGTAAAGCAATTTTTTTTAAAATACCAAAATGCGATTTTATATTAATGTAATCCGCTTGCAAATTCGACGCTGATTCCGAATCTGTAATCGGTTTTACGCTACGTTCATTATTAAGCATTTTTGGCGATAATATATATATCGACTTAAAGGTTTCCCGTTGTGCGATGGATGTATTGCAATTTTTTTTAAAATACTAAAATGCGATTTTATATTAATGTAATCCGCTTGCAAATTCGACGCTGATTCCGAATCTGTAATCGGTTTTACGCTACGTTCATTATTAAGCATTTTTGGCGATATTATATATATCGATTTAAAGGTTTCCCATTGTGCGATGGATGTATTGCATTTTTTTTTAAAATACCAAAATGCGATTTTATATTAATGTAATCCGCTTGCAAATTCGACACTGATTCCGAATCTGTAATCGGTTTTACGCTACGTTCATTATTAAGCATTTTTGGCGATAATATATATATCGACTTAAAGGTTTCCCATTGTGCGATGGATGTAAAGCAATTTTTTTTAAAATACCAAAATGCGATTTTATATTAATGTAATCCGCTTGCAAATTCGACGCTGATTCCGAATCTGTAATCAGTTTTACGCTACGTTCATTAATAAGCATTTTCGGCTATAATATATATATCGACTTAAAGGTTTCCCATTGTGCGATGGATGTATTGCAATTTTTTTTAAAATACTAAAATGCGATTTTATATTAATGTAATCCGCTTGCAAATTCGACGCTGATTCCGAATCTGTAATCGGTTTTACGCTACGTTCATTATTAAGCATTTTTGGCGATATTATATATATCGATTTAAAGGTTTCCCATTGTGCGATGGATGTATTGCATTTTTTTTTTAAATACCAAAATGCGATTTTATATTAATGTAATCCGCTTGCAAATTCGACGCTGATTCCGAATCTGTAATCGGTTTTACGCTACGTTCATTATTAAGCATTTTTGGCGATAATATATATATCGACTTAAAGGTTTCCCATTGTGCGATGGATGTAAAGCAATTTTTTTTAAAATACTAAAATGCGATTTTATATTAATGTAATCCGCTTGCAAATTCGACGCTGATTCCGAATCTGTAATCGGTTTTACGCTACGTTCATTATTAAGCATTTTTGGCGATATTATATATATCGATTTAAAGGTTTCCCATTGTGCGATGGATGTATTGCATTTTTTTTTAAAATACCAAAATGCGATTTTATATTAATGTAATCCGCTTGCAAATTCGACGCTGATTCCGAATCTGTAATCGGTTTTACGCTACGTTCATTATTAAGCATTTTTGGCGATAATATATATATCGACTTAAAGGTTTCCCATTGTGCGATGGATGTAAAGCAATTTTTTTTAAAATACCAAAATGCGATTTTATATTAATGTAATCCGCTTGCAAATTCGACGCTGATTCCGAATCTGTAATCGGTTTTACGCTACGTTCATTATTAAGCATTTTTGGCGATAATATATATATCGACTTAAAGGTTTCCCGTTGTGCGATGGATGTATTGCAATTTTTTTTAAAATACTAAAATGCGATTTTATATTAATGTAATCCGCTTGCAAATTCGACGCTGATTCCGAATCTGTAATCGGTTTTACGCTACGTTCATTATTAAGCATTTTTGGCGATATTATATATATCGATTTAAAGGTTTCCCATTGTGCGATGGATGTATTGCATTTTTTTTTAAAATACCAAAATGCGATTTTATATTAATGTAATCCGCTTGCAAATTCGACGCTGATTCCGAATCTGTAATCGGTTTTACGCTACGTTCATTATTAAGCATTTTTGGCGATATTATATATATCGATTTAAAGGTTTCCCATTGTGCGATGGATGTAAAGCAATTTTTTTTAAAATACCAAAATGCGATTTTATATTAATGTAATCCGCTTGCAAATTCGACGCTGATTCCGAATCTGTAATCGGTTTTACGCTACGTTCATTATTAAGCATTTTTGGCGATAATATATATATCGACTTAAAGGTTTCCCATTGTGCGATGGATGTATTGCATTTTTTTTTAAAATACCAAAATGCGATTTTATATTAATGTAATCCGCTTGCAAATTCGACGCTGATTCCGAATCTGTAATCAGTTTTACGCTACGTTCATTAATAAGCATTTTCGGCTATAATATATATATCGACTTAAAGGTTTCCCATTGTGCGATGGATGTATTGCAATTTTTTTTAAAATACTAAAATGCGATTTTATATTAATGTAATCCGCTTGCAAATTCGACGCTGATTCCGAATCTGTAATCGGTTTTACGCTACGTTCATTATTAAGCATTTTTGGCGATATTATATATATCGATTTAAAGGTTTCCCATTGTGCGATGGATGTATTGCATTTTTTTTTTAAATACCAAAATGCGATTTTATATTAATGTAATCCGCTTGCAAATTCGACGCTGATTCCGAATCTGTAATCGGTTTTACGCTACGTTCATTATTAAGCATTTTTGGCGATAATATATATATCGACTTAAAGGTTTCCCATTGTGCGATGGATGTAATGCAATTTTTTTTAAAATACCAAAATGCGATTTTATATTAATGTAATCCGCTTGCAAATTCGACGCTGATTCCGAATCTGTAATCAGTTTTACGCTACGTTCATTAATAAGCATTTTCGGCTATAATATATATATCGACTTAAAGGTTTCCCATTGTGCGATGGATGTATTGCAATTTTTTTTAAAATACTAAAATGCGATTTTATATTAATGTAATCCGCTTGCAAATTCGACGCTGATTCCGAATCTGTAATCGGTTTTACGCTACGTTCATTATTAAGCATTTTTGGCGATATTATATATATCGATTTAAAGGTTTCCCATTGTGCGATGGATGTAATGCAATTTTTTTTAAAATACCAAAATGCGATTTTATATTAATGTAATCCGCTTGCAAATTCGACGCTGATTCCGAATCTGTAATCGGTTTTACGCTACGTTCATTATTAAGCATTTTTGGCGATAATATATATATCGACTTAAAGGTTTCCCATTGTGCGATGGATGTATTGCATTTTTTTTTAAAATACCAAAATGCGATTTTATATTAATGTAATCCGCTTGCAAATTCGACGCTGATTCCGAATCTGTAATCAGTTTTACGCTACGTTCATTAATAAGACAAACAAGCTATAGCAAAACAATTTTTTTATTAGAAAAAGGAATTGATAACGAGATGCAATGAATGAAAAATACATTAACGATGTTTTTATTTTTTTTTTATATTGTGGTGGTTGAAATAAACGGTAAATGAATCAAAACAGAATGAAATCAAAGCAAAACGATCAAGAAGTTAATTTTTGAATTTTATTATTTTTAAATTTTGCTTTTTCTCCGTCTTCTTTGTGCATAAGTGTATATTGTAGTAAAGCAAGTTGTTAAAAATAAATATTATTATTAATATCATTTGTCACTTAAAAAGTGAATGAAAATACACTATTTTATGAAGCAAAGAACAAAAATTGTAAACTATATTGAAGTAGTATTACGATGTACGCATATATCGATTGATATACGCAATAGATGTAATACTCTATGCAAAGCATAGTAAATTACTTACAAAGTCTTTAAAAGTGTATATAGATATATTAAATGTTTTTAATTGTATCTTATTACATTATTTTATTTGGTTAGTGTGAGAATTTTTTATATAAAAACAAAATTCATATTCACATACAAAATATTACAAAGGGTTTGCACCTTTAATAAAATTAAATATATTCTGAATGAAAATGTATTAAAAATCCTATTGAAATAACGTGAAAATAAATTTTAAAAATAATTTGTAAACTATATTCATAAGGTATAAAAGCTTTATGAAAATAAAAAATAAATTTACATTCTGGTTGATCCTGCCAGTAGTTATATGCTTGTCTCAAAGATTAAGCCATGCATGTCTAAGTACACACTCTCGAATAGAGAAACCGCAAAAGGCTCAGTATATCAGTTATGATTTATTAGATCGTATACATAGTTACATGGATAACTGTGGTAATTCTAGAGCTAATACATGCAAATAATCACGGACCGCAAGGAACGTGTGCTTTTATTAGATTAAAATCAATCGATACATTAAGGTATATTTATATACTGTATCGTTTATAAGATGAATCTGAATAACATGTAGATCGCATGGTCCTGTACCGGCGATAGATCTTTCAAATGTCTGCCCTATCAACTATTGATGGTAGTATCTAGGACTACCATGGTTGCAACGGGTAACGGGGAATCAGGGTTCGATTCCGGAG
>CAMZJQ010000001.1:60000-70000 GCA_947310385.1 Nephrotoma appendiculata | reverse complement strand
ACGCTACGTTCATTATTAAGCATTTTTGGCGATAATATATATATCGACTTAAAGGTTTCCCATTGTGCGATGGATGTAAAGCAATTTTTTTTAAAATACTAAAATGCGATTTTATATTAATGTAATCCGCTTGCAAATTCGACGCTGATTCCGAATCTGTAATCGGTTTTACGCTACGTTCATTATTAAGCATTTTTGGCGATATTATATATATCGACTTAAAGGTTTCCCATTGTGCGATGGATGTAATGCAATTTTTTTTAAAATACTAAAATGCGATTTTATATTAATGTAATCCGCTTGCAAATTCGACGCTGATTCCGAATCTGTAATCGGTTTTACGCTACGTTCATTATTAAGCATTTTTGGCGATAATATATATATCGACTTAAAGGTTTCCCATTGTGCGATGGATGTAAAGCAATTTTTTTTAAAATACCAAAATGCGATTTTATATTAATGTAATCCGCTTGCAAATTCGACGCTGATTCCGAATCTGTAATCAGTTTTACGCTACGTTCATTAATAAGCATTTTCGGCTATAATATATATATCGACTTAAAGGTTTCCCATTGTGCGATGGATGTATTGCAATTTTTTTTAAAATACTAAAATGCGATTTTATATTAATGTAATCCGCTTGCAAATTCGACGCTGATTCCGAATCTGTAATCGGTTTTACGCTACGTTCATTATTAAGCATTTTTGGCGATATTATATATATCGATTTAAAGGTTTCCCATTGTGCGATGGATGTATTGCATTTTTTTTTTAAATACCAAAATGCGATTTTATATTAATGTAATCCGCTTGCAAATTCGACGCTGATTCCGAATCTGTAATCGGTTTTACGCTACGTTCATTATTAAGCATTTTTGGCGATAATATATATATCGACTTAAAGGTTTCCCATTGTGCGATGGATGTAAAGCAATTTTTTTTTAAATACTAAAATGCGATTTTATATTAATGTAATCCGCTTGCAAATTCGACGCTGATTCCGAATCTGTAATCGGTTTTACGCTACGTTCATTATTAAGCATTTTTGGCGATATTATATATATCGATTTAAAGGTTTCCCATTGTGCGATGGATGTATTGCATTTTTTTTTAAAATACCAAAATGCGATTTTATATTAATGTAATCCGCTTGCAAATTCGACGCTGATTCCGAATCTGTAATCGGTTTTACGCTACGTTCATTATTAAGCATTTTTGGCGATAATATATATATCGACTTAAAGGTTTCCCATTGTGCGATGGATGTAAAGCAATTTTTTTTAAAATACCAAAATGCGATTTTATATTAATGTAATCCGCTTGCAAATTCGACGCTGATTCCGAATCTGTAATCGGTTTTACGCTACGTTCATTATTAAGCATTTTTGGCGATAATATATATATCGACTTAAAGGTTTCCCGTTGTGCGATGGATGTATTGCAATTTTTTTTAAAATACTAAAATGCGATTTTATATTAATGTAATCCGCTTGCAAATTCGACGCTGATTCCGAATCTGTAATCGGTTTTACGCTACGTTCATTATTAAGCATTTTTGGCGATATTATATATATCGATTTAAAGGTTTCCCATTGTGCGATGGATGTATTGCATTTTTTTTTAAAATACCAAAATGCGATTTTATATTAATGTAATCCGCTTGCAAATTCGACGCTGATTCCGAATCTGTAATCGGTTTTACGCTACGTTCATTATTAAGCATTTTTGGCGATATTATATATATCGATTTAAAGGTTTCCCATTGTGCGATGGATGTATTGCATTTTTTTTTAAAATACCAAAATGCGATTTTATATTAATGTAATCCGCTTGCAAATTCGACGCTGATTCCGAATCTGTAATCGGTTTTACGCTACGTTCATTATTAAGCATTTTTGGCGATAATATATATATCGACTTAAAGGTTTCCCGTTGTGCGATGGATGTATTGCAATTTTTTTTAAAATACTAAAATGCGATTTTATATTAATGTAATCCGCTTGCAAATTCGACGCTGATTCCGAATCTGTAATCGGTTTTACGCTACGTTCATTATTAAGCATTTTTGGCGATATTATATATATCGATTTAAAGGTTTCCCATTGTGCGATGGATGTATTGCATTTTTTTTTAAAATACCAAAATGCGATTTTATATTAATGTAATCCGCTTGCAAATTCGACGCTGATTCCGAATCTGTAATCGGTTTTACGCTACGTTCATTATTAAGCATTTTTGGCGATATTATATATATCGATTTAAAGGTTTCTCATTGTGCGATGGATGTATTGCATTTTTTTTTAAAATACCAAAATGCGATTTTATATTAATGTAATCCGCTTGCAAATTCGACGCTGATTCCGAATCTGTAATCGGTTTAACGCTACGTTCATTATTAAGCATTTTTGGCGATAATATATATATCGACTTAAAGGTTTCCCATTGTGCGATGGATGTAAAGCAATTTTTTTTAAAATACTAAAATGCGATTTTATATTAATGTAATCCGCTTGCAAATTCGACGCTGATTCCGAATCTGTAATCGGTTTTACGCTACGTTCATTATTAAGCATTTTTGGCGATATTATATATATCGATTTAAAGGTTTCCCATTGTGCGATGGATGTATTGCATTTTTTTTTTAAATACCAAAATGCGATTTTATATTAATGTAATCCGCTTGCAAATTCGACGCTGATTCCGAATCTGTAATCGGTTTTACGCTACGTTCATTATTAAGCATTTTTGGCGATAATATATATATCGACTTAAAGGTTTCCCATTGTGCGATGGATGTAAAGCAATTTTTTTTAAAATACCAAAATGCGATTTTATATTAATGTAATCCGCTTGCAAATTCGACGCTGATTCCGAATCTGTAATCGGTTTTACGCTACGTTCATTATTAAGCATTTTTGGCGATAATATATATATCGACTTAAAGGTTTCCCATTGTGCGATGGATGTATTGCAATTTTTTTTAAAATACTAAAATGCGATTTTATATTAATGTAATCCGCTTGCAAATTCGACGCTGATTCCGAATCTGTAATCGGTTTTACGCTACGTTCATTATTAAGCATTTTTGGCGATATTATATATATCGATTTAAAGGTTTCCCATTGTGCGATGGATATATTGCATTTTTTTTTAAAATACCAAAATGCGATTTTATATTAATGTAATCCGCTTGCAAATTCGACGCTGATTCCGAATCTGTAATCGGTTTTACGCTACGTTCATTATTAAGCATTTTTGGCGATAATATATATATCGACTTAAAGGTTTCCCATTGTGCGATGGATGTAAAGCAATTTTTTTTAAAATACTAAAATGCGATTTTATATTAATGTAATCCGCTTGCAAATTCGACGCTGATTCCGAATCTGTAATCGGTTTTACGCTACGTTCATTATTAAGCATTTTTGGCGATATTATATATATCGATTTAAAGGTTTCCCATTGTGCGATGGATGTATTGCATTTTTTTTTAAAATACCAAAATGCGATTTTATATTAATGTAATCCGCTTACAAATTCGACGCTGATTCCGAATCTGTAATCGGTTTTACGCTACGTTCATTATTAAGCATTTTTGGCGATAATATATATATCGACTTAAAGGTTTCCCATTGTGCGATGGATGTAAAGCAATTTTTTTTAAAATACCAAAATGCGATTTTATAATAATGTTATCCGCTTGCAAATTCGACGCTGATTCCGAATCTGTAATCGGTTTTACGCTACGTTCATTATTAAGCATTTTTGGCGATAATATATATATCGACTTAAAGGTTTCCCATTGTGCGATGGATATATCGATTTAAAGGTTTCCCATTGTGCGATGGATGTATTGCATTTTTTTTTAAAATACCAAAATGCGATTTTATATTAATGTAATCCGCTTGCAAATTCGACGCTGATTCCGAATCTGTAATCGGTTTTACGCTACGTTCATTATTAAGCATTTTTGGCGATAATATATATATCGACTTAAAGGTTTCCCATTGTGCGATGGATGTAAAGCAATTTTTTTTAAAATACTAAAATGCGATTTTATATTAATGTAATCCGCTTGCAAATTCGACGCTGATTCCGAATCTGTAATCGGTTTTACGCTACGTTCATTATTAAGCATTTTTGGCGATATTATATATATCGATTTAAAGGTTTCCCATTGTGCGATGGATGTATTGCATTTTTTTTTAAAATACCAAAATGCGATTTTATATTAATGTAATCCGCTTGCAAATTCGACGCTGATTCCGAATCTGTAATCGGTTTTACGCTACGTTCATTAATAAGCATTTTTGGCGATAATATATATATCGACTTAAAGGTTTCCCATTGTGCGATGGATGTAAAGCAATTTTTTTTTAAATACCAAAATGCGATTTTATATTAATGTAATCCGCTTGCAAATTCGACGCTGATTCCGAATCTGTAATCGGTTTTACGCTACGTTCATTATTAAGCATTTTTGGCGATAATATATATATCGACTTAAAGGTTTCCCATTGTGCGATGGATGTAATGCAATTTTTTTTAAAATACCAAAATGCGATTTTATATTAATGTAATCCGCTTGCAAATTCGACGCTGATTCCGAATCTGTAATCGGTTTTACGCTACGTTCATTATTAAGCATTTTTGGCGATAATATATATATCGACTTAAAGGTTTCCCATTGTGCGATGGATGTATTGCATTTTTTTTTAAAATACCAAAATGCGATTTTATATTAATGTAATCCGCTTGCAAATTCGACGCTGATTCCGAATCTGTAATCAGTTTTACGCTACGTTCATTAATAAGCATTTTCGGCTATAATATATATATCGACTTAAAGGTTTCCCATTGTGCGATGGATGTATTGCAATTTTTTTTAAAATACTAAAATGCGATTTTATATTAATGTAATCCGCTTGCAAATTCGACGCTGATTCCGAATCTGTAATCGGTTTTACGCTACGTTCATTATTAAGCATTTTTGGCGATATTATATATATCGATTTAAAGGTTTCCCATTGTGCGATGGATGTATTGCATTTTTTTTTTAAATACCAAAATGCGATTTTATATTAATGTAATCCGCTTGCAAATTCGACGCTGATTCCGAATCTGTAATCGGTTTTACGCTACGTTCATTATTAAGCATTTTTGGCGATAATATATATATCGACTTAAAGGTTTCCCATTGTGCGATGGATGTAATGCAATTTTTTTTAAAATACCAAAATGCGATTTTATATTAATGTAATCCGCTTGCAAATTCGACGCTGATTCCGAATCTGTAATCAGTTTTACGCTACGTTCATTAATAAGCATTTTCGGCTATAATATATATATCGACTTAAAGGTTTCCCATTGTGCGATGGATGTATTGCAATTTTTTTTAAAATACTAAAATGCGATTTTATATTAATGTAATCCGCTTGCAAATTCGACGCTGATTCCGAATCTGTAATCGGTTTTACGCTACGTTCATTATTAAGCATTTTTGGCGATATTATATATATATCGATTTAAAGGTTTCCCATTGTGCGATGGATGTAATGCAATTTTTTTTAAAATACCAAAATGCGATTTTATATTAATGTAATCCGCTTGCAAATTCGACGCTGATTCCGAATCTGTAATCGGTTTTACGCTACGTTCATTATTAAGCATTTTTGGCGATAATATATATATCGACTTAAAGGTTTCCCATTGTGCGATGGATGTATTGCATTTTTTTTTAAAATACCAAAATGCGATTTTATATTAATGTAATCCGCTTGCAAATTCGACGCTGATTCCGAATCTGTAATCAGTTTTACGCTACGTTCATTATTAAGCATTTTTGGCGATAATATATATATCGACTTAAAGGTTTCCCATTGTGCGATGGATGTAATGCAATTTTTTTTAAAATACCAAAATGCGATTTTATATTAATGTAATCCGCTTGCAAATTCGACGCTGATTCCGAATCTGTAATCAGTTTTACGCTACGTTCATTAATAAGCATTTTCGGCTATAATATATATATCGACTTAAAGGTTTCCCATTGTGCGATGGATGTATTGCAATTTTTTTTAAAATACTAAAATGCGATTTTATATTAATGTAATCCGCTTGCAAATTCGACGCTGATTCCGAATCTGTAATCGGTTTTACGCTACGTTCATTATTAAGCATTTTTGGCGATATTATATATATCGATTTAAAGGTTTCCCATTGTGCGATGGATGTAATGCAATTTTTTTTAAAATACCAAAATGCGATTTTATATTAATGTAATCCGCTTGCAAATTCGACGCTGATTCCGAATCTGTAATCGGTTTTACGCTACGTTCATTATTAAGCATTTTTGGCGATAATATATATATCGACTTAAAGGTTTCCCATTGTGCGATGGATGTATTGCATTTTTTTTTAAAATACCAAAATGCGATTTTATATTAATGTAATCCGCTTGCAAATTCGACGCTGATTCCGAATCTGTAATCAGTTTTACGCTACGTTCATTAATAAGACAAACAAGCTATAGCAAAACAATTTTTTTATTAGAAAAAGGAATTGATAACGAGATGCAATGAATGAAAAATACATTAACGATGTTTTTATTTTTTTTTTATATTGTGGTGGTTGAAATAAACGGTAAATGAATCAAAACAGAATGAAATCAAAGCAAAACGATCAAGAAGTTAATTTTTGAATTTTATTATTTTTAAATTTTGCTTTTTCTCCGTCTTCTTTGTGCATAAGTGTATATTGTAGTAAAGCAAGTTGTTAAAAATAAATATTATTATTAATATCATTTGTCACTTAAAAGGTGAATGAAAATACACTATTTTATGAAGCAAAGAACAAAAATTGTAAACTATATTGAAGTAGTATTACGATGTACGCATATATCGATTGATATACGCAATAGATGTAATACTCTATGCAAAGCATAGTAAATTACTTACAAAGTCTTTAAAAGTGTATATAGATATATTAAATGTTTTTAATTGTATCTTATTACATTATTTTATTTGGTTAGTGTGAGAATTTTTTATATAAAAACAAAATTCATATTCACATACAAAATATTACAAAGGGTTTGCACCTTTAATAAAATTAAATATATTCTGAATGAAAATGTATTAAAAATCCTATTGAAATAACGTGAAAATAAATTTTAAAAATAATTTGTAAACTATATTCATAAGGTATAAAAGCTTTATGAAAATAAAAAATAAATTTACATTCGGGTTGATCCTGCCAGTAGTTATATGCTTGTCTCAAAGATTAAGCCATGCATGTCTAAGTACACACTCTCGAATAGAGAAACCGCAAAAGGCTCAGTATATCAGTTATGATTTATTAGATCGTATACATAGTTACATGGATAACTGTGGTAATTCTAGAGCTAATACATGCAAATAATCACGGACCGCAAGGAACGTGTGCTTTTATTAGATTAAAATCAATCGATACATTAAGGTATATTTATATACTGTATCGTTTATAAGATGAATCTGAATAACATGTAGATCGCATGGTCCTGTACCGGCGATAGATCTTTCAAATGTCTGCCCTATCAACTATTGATGGTAGTATCTAGGACTACCATGGTTGCAACGGGTAACGGGGAATCAGGGTTCGATTCCGGAGAGGGAGCCTGAGAAACGGCTACCACATCTAAGGAAGGCAGCAGGCGCGTAAATTACCCAATCCCAGCACGGGGAGGTAGTGACGAAAAATAACAATACAGGACTCAATCCGAGGCCCTGTAATTGGAATGAGTACACTTTAAATCCTTTAACAAGGAACAATTGGAGGGCAAGTCTGGTGCCAGCAGCCGCGGTAATTCCAGCTCCAATAGCGTATATTAAAGTTGTTGCGGTTAAAACGTTCGTAGTTGAACTTGTGTCAAGCACAGGTGGTACACCGTAACTGGGTTCGTACATCATCTTGATGCTATGACGTATTACTGTAGTGGTTTAAGCGTAAGTTTATCCACGTAATAAATCTAAATTAGTGCTCTTTACCGAGTGCTGGTCTAGAACAGTACAATTACTTTGAACAAATTAGAGTGCTTAAAGCAGGCCATTTGTGCCTAAATATTCTCTGCATGGAATAATGGAATAAGACGTCTGTTCTATTTTCAATTGGTTTTTAGATCAAGACGTAATGATTAATAGAAGCAGTTGGGGGCATTAGTATTACGGCGCGAGAGGTGAAATTCGTGGACCGTCGTAAGACTAACATAAGCGAAAGCATTTGCCAAAGATGTTTTCATTAATCAAGAACGAAAGTTAGAGGTTCGAAGGCGATCAGATACCGCCCTAGTTCTAACCATAAACGATGCCAGCTAGCAATTGGATGGAGCTACATATATGGCTCTTTCAGTCGCTTTCCGGGAAACCAAAGCTTTTGGGCTCCGGGGGAAGTATGGTTGCAAAGTTGAAACTTAAAGGAATTGACGGAAGGGCACCACCAGGAGTGGAGCCTGCGGCTTAATTTGACTCAACACGGGGAAACTTACCAGGTCCGAACATAAATGAGTAAGACAGATTAATAGCTCTTTCTCGAATCTATGGGTGGTGGTGCATGGCCGTTCTTAGTTCGTGGAGTGATTTGTCTGGTTAATTCCGATAACGAACGAGACTCAAATTTCTTAACTAGATGCCGGCAGGGTTATGACGTTGAAACTTTGCATACATTTTTGCCTCTGTTATCCATTCTTCTCACGAGGATTGGTCTTAATACGTAAGAATTGTCTGTAGGTGGAGTCATACCTGGTGGTTTGTCTTAATAAGACACTTGCTTCTTAAATAGACAAATTGCGTCTAGCAATATGAGATTGAGCAATAACAGGTCTGTGATGCCCTTAGATGTCCTGGGCTGCACGCGCGCTACAATGAAGGTATCAACGTGTCCTCCTAGTCTAAAAAGACCGGGTAAACCGCTGAACCACCTTCGTGGTTGGGATTGTGGACTGAAACTGTTCACATGAACCTGGAATTCCCAGTAAGTGCGGGTCATAAGCTCGCATTGATTACGTCCCTGCCCTTTGTACACACCGCCCGTCGCTACTACCGATTGAATATGTTAGTGAGGTCCTCAGAGGTGATCACCGTGATGCTTCTTGTGTTGTGGTTGTTTTACCAAAGTTGACCGAACTTGTATATTTAGAGGAAGTAAAAGTCGTAACAAGGTTTCCGTAGGTGAACCTGCGGAAGGATCATTAAAGAAAATTTGATCATAATTTAAAAATAAACAATACCATTGAGAAGTTCATATACGTAATTTATTCTTATATAATTACGTTATTGATTAAAGTATTTCGCTTTACCAATGGAGTAGTATATTATTGCTTAACATTAAAAAAATATCACTCTTAGCGGGGGATCACTAGGCTCGTGGGTCGATGAAGAACGCAGCAAACTGCGTGAAGTTATGTGAACTGCAGGACACATGAACATCAACATTTTGAACGCATATTGCGGTCCATGCTAATAGTACATGTTACTCTGCTTGGACCACATATGGTTGAGGGTCACTAATATAAGCTAAATTAATTATTATTTATTAATTATTGATATGTAAATATTATACATATTTACAATATCGTATTACTTATAGTTTGTGTAATAATACGACAGTTAAAGACGTAAGTCATTTATTATTATCTGATATAGTTTTTTACTCGCAGTTTATTCACAAACACAATTCTTAATTGTGACTTCAACTCATATGTGATTACCTCCTGAATTTAAGCATATTAATTAGGAGAGGAAAAGAAATTAACTAAGATTCCCTTAGTAGCGGCGAGCGAAATGGGAAAAGTCCAGCATTAAGTCCTTCTACTGATTACTGGTAGAATGGAAATTCAATGTAAAGGAGTATCTATTATCTTACGCATTTTGATTATATGTTCAAGTCCATCTTGAATGGGGCCATTTACCCATAGAGGGTGCCAGGCCCGTAGAGACTATAATCTTGCTTAAGAAGATATCTCTAGAGA
>CAMZJQ010000001.1:30000-55000 GCA_947310385.1 Nephrotoma appendiculata | reverse complement strand
TGGCGATATTATATATATCGATTTAAAGGTTTCCCATTGTGCGATGGATGTATTGCATTTTTTTTTTAAATACCAAAATGCGATTTTATATTAATGTAATCCGCTTGCAAATTCGACGCTGATTCCGAATCTGTAATCGGTTTTACGCTACGTTCATTATTAAGCATTTTTGGCGATAATATATATATCGACTTAAAGGTTTCCCATTGTGCGATGGATGTAATGCAATTTTTTTTAAAATACCAAAATGCGATTTTATATTAATGTAATCCGCTTGCAAATTCGACGCTGATTCCGAATCTGTAATCAGTTTTACGCTACGTTCATTAATAAGCATTTTCGGCTATAATATATATATCGACTTAAAGGTTTCCCATTGTGCGATGGATGTATTGCAATTTTTTTTAAAATACTAAAATGCGATTTTATATTAATGTAATCCGCTTGCAAATTCGACGCTGATTCCGAATCTGTAATCGGTTTTACGCTACGTTCATTATTAAGCATTTTTGGCGATATTATATATATCGATTTAAAGGTTTCCCATTGTGCGATGGATGTAATGCAATTTTTTTTAAAATACCAAAATGCGATTTTATATTAATGTAATCCGCTTGCAAATTCGACGCTGATTCCGAATCTGTAATCGGTTTTACGCTACGTTCATTATTAAGCATTTTTGGCGATAATATATATATCGACTTAAAGGTTTCCCATTGTGCGATGGATGTAAAGCAATTTTTTTTAAAATACCAAAATGCGATTTTATATTAATGTAATCCGCTTGCAAATTCGACGCTGATTCCGAATCTGTAATCGGTTTTACGCTACGTTCATTATTAAGCATTTTTGGCGATAATATATATATCGACTTAAAGGTTTCCCATTGTGCGATGGATGTAATGCAATTTTTTTTAAAATACCAAAATGCGATTTTATATTAATGTAATCCGCTTGCAAATTCGACGCTGATTCCGAATCTGTAATCGGTTTTACGCTACGTTCATTATTAAGCATTTTTGGCGATAATATATATATCGACTTAAAGGTTTCCCATTGTGCGATGGATGTATTGCATTTTTTTTTAAAATACCAAAATGCGATTTTATATTAATGTAATCCGCTTGCAAATTCGACGCTGATTCCGAATCTGTAATCAGTTTTACGCTACGTTCATTAATAAGCATTTTCGGCTATAATATATATATCGACTTAAAGGTTTCCCATTGTGCGATGGATGTATTGCAATTTTTTTTAAAATACTAAAATGCGATTTTATATTAATGTAATCCGCTTGCAAATTCGACGCTGATTCCGAATCTGTAATCGGTTTTACGCTACGTTCATTATTAAGCATTTTTGGCGATATTATATATATCGATTTAAAGGTTTCCCATTGTGCGATGGATGTATTGCATTTTTTTTTAAAATACCAAAATGCGATTTTATATTAATGTAATCCGCTTGCAAATTCGACGCTGATTCCGAATCTGTAATCGGTTTTACGCTACGTTCATTATTAAGCATTTTTGGCGATAATATATATATCGACTTAAAGGTTTCCCATTGTGCGATGGATGTAATGCAATTTTTTTTTAAATACCAAAATGCGATTTTATATTAATGTAATCCGCTTGCAAATTCGACGCTGATTCCGAATCTGTAATCAGTTTTACGCTACGTTCATTAATAAGCATTTTCGGCTATAATATATATATCGACTTAAAGGTTTCCCATTGTGCGATGGATGTATTGCAATTTTTTTTAAAATACTAAAATGCGATTTTATATTAATGTAATCCGCTTGCAAATTCGACGCTGATTCCGAATCTGCAATCGGTTTTACGCTACGTTCATTATTAAGCATTTTTGGCGATATTATATATATCGATTTAAAGGTTTCCCATTGTGCGATGGATGTAATGCAATTTTTTTTAAAATACCAAAATGCGATTTTATATTAATGTAATCCGCTTGCAAATTCGACGCTGATTCCGAATCTGTAATCGGTTTTACGCTACGTTCATTATTAAGCATTTTTGGCGATAATATATATATCGACTTAAAGGTTTCCCATTGTGCGATGGATGTAAAGCAATTTTTTTTAAAATACTAAAATGCGATTTTATATTAATGTAATCCGCTTGCAAATTCGACGCTGATTCCGAATCTGTAATCGGTTTTACGCTACGTTCATTATTAAGCATTTTTGGCGATATTATATATATCGATTTAAAGGTTTCCCATTGTGCGATGGATGTATTGCATTTTTTTTTTAAATACCAAAATGCGATTTTATATTAATGTAATCCGCTTGCAAATTCGACGCTGATTCCGAATCTGTAATCGGTTTTACGCTACGTTCATTATTAAGCATTTTTGGCGATAATATATATATCGACTTAAAGGTTTCCCATTGTGCGATGGATGTAAAGCAATTTTTTTTAAAATACCAAAATGCGATTTTATATTAATGTAATCCGCTTGCGGTTGTTTAGCGACCTAAAACGTAGCGTAAAACTGATTACAGATTCGGAATCAGCGTCGAATTTGCAAGCGGATTACATTAATATAAAATCGCATTTTGGTATTTTAAAAAAAAATGCAATACATCCATCGCACAATGGGAAACCTTTAAGTCGATATATATATTATCGCCAAAAATGCTTAATAATGAACGTAGCGTAAAACCGATTACAGATTCGGAATCAGCGTCGAATTTGCAAGCGGATTACATTAATATAAAATCGCATTTTGGTATTTTAAAAAAAATTGCATTACATCCATCGCACAATGGGAAACCTTTAAATCGATATATATAATATCGCCAAAAATGCTTAATAATGAACGTAGCGTAAAACCGATTGCAGATTCGGAATCAGCGTCGAATTTGCAAGCGGATTACATTAATATAAAATCGCATTTTAGTATTTTAAAAAAAATTGCAATACATCCATCGCACAATGGGAAACCTTTAAGTCGATATATATATTATAGCCGAAAATGCTTATTAATGAACGTAGCGTAAAACTGATTACAGATTCGGAATCAGCGTCGAATTTGCAAGCGGATTACATTAATATAAAATCGCATTTTGGTATTTAAAAAAAAATTGCATTACATCCATCGCACAATGGGAAACCTTTAAGTCGATATATATATTATCGCCAAAAATGCTTAATAATGAACGTAGTGTAAAACCGATTACAGATTCGGAATCAGCGTCGAATTTGCAAGCGGATTACATTAATATAAAATCGCATTTTGGTATTTTAAAAAAAAATGCAATACATCCATCGCACAATGGGAAACCTTTAAATCGATATATATAATATCGCCAAAAATGCTTAATAATGAACGTAGCGTAAAACCGATTACAGATTCGGAATCAGCGTCGAATTTGCAAGCGGATTACATTAATATAAAATCGCATTTTAGTATTTTAAAAAAAATTGCAATACATCCATCGCACAATGGGAAACCTTTAAGTCGATATATATATTATAGCCGAAAATGCTTATTAATGAACGTAGCGTAAAACTGATTACAGATTCGGAATCAGCGTCGAATTTGCAAGCGGATTACATTAATATAAAATCGCATTTTGGTATTTTAAAAAAAAATGCAATACATCCATCGCACAATGGGAAACCTTTAAGTCGATATATATATTATCGCCAAAAATGCTTAATAATGAACGTAGCGTAAAACCGATTACAGATTCGGAATCAGCGTCGAATTTGCAAGCGGATTACATTAATATAAAATCGCATTTTGGTATTTTAAAAAAAATTGCATTACATCCATCGCACAATGGGAAACCTTTAAGTCGATATATATATTATCGCCAAAAATGCTTAATAATGAACGTAGCGTAAAACCGATTACAGATTCGGAATCAGCGTCGAATTTGCAAGCGGATTACATTAATATAAAATCGCATTTTGGTATTTTAAAAAAAATTGCTTTACATCCATCGCACAATGGGAAACCTTTAAGTCGATATATATATTATCGCCAAAAATGCTTATTAATGAACGTAGCGTAAAACCGATTACAGATTCGGAATCAGCGTCGAATTTGCAAGCGGATTACATTAATATAAAATCGCATTTTGGTATTTTAAAAAAAAATGCAATACATCCATCGCACAATGGGAAACCTTTAAATCGATATATATAATATCGCCAAAAATGCTTAATAATGAACGTAGCGTAAAACCGATTACAGATTCGGAATCAGCGTCGAATTTGCAAGCGGATTACATTAATATAAAATCGCATTTTAGTATTTTAAAAAAAATTGCTTTACATCCATCGCACAATGGGAAACCTTTAAGTCGATATATATATTATCGCCAAAAATGCTTAATAATGAACGTAGCGTAAAACCGATTACAGATTCGGAATCAGCGTCGAATTTGCAAGCGGATTACATTAATATAAAATCGCATTTTGGTATTTTAAAAAAAAATGCAATACATCCATCGCACAATGGGAAACCTTTAAATCGATATATATAATATCGCCAAAAATGCTTAATAATGAACGTAGCGTAAAACCGATTACAGATTCGGAATCAGCGTCGAATTTGCAAGCGGATTACATTAATATAAAATCGCATTTTAGTATTTTAAAAAAAATTGCAATACATCCATTGCACAATGGGAAACCTTTAAGTCGATATATATATTATCGCCAAAAATGCTTAATAATGAACGTAGCGTAAAACCGATTACAGATTCGGAATCAGCGTCGAATTTGCAAGCGGATTACATTAATATAAAATCGCATTTTGGTATTTTAAAAAAAATTGCTTTACATCCATCGCACAATGGGAAACCTTTAAGTCGATATATATATTATCGCCAAAAATGCTTAATAACGAACGTAGCGTAAAACCGATTACAGATTCGGAATCAGCGTCGAATTTGCAAGCGGATTACATTAATATAAAATCGCATTTTGGTATTTTAAAAAAAAATGCAATACATCCATCGCACAATGGGAAACCTTTAAATCGATATATATAATATCGCCAAAAATGCTT
Source organism: Nephrotoma appendiculata (assembly GCA_947310385.1). Classification (NCBI taxonomy): domain Eukaryota; kingdom Metazoa; phylum Arthropoda; class Insecta; order Diptera; family Tipulidae; genus Nephrotoma; species Nephrotoma appendiculata. The sequence continues at coordinate 49,951 of CAMZJQ010000001.1, read as the reverse complement.
AATAATGAACGTAGCGTAAAACCGATTACAGATTCGGAATCAGCGTCGAATTTGCAAGCGGATTACATTAATATAAAATCGCATTTTAGTATTTTAAAAAAAATTGCAATACATCCATCGCACAATGGGAAACCTTTAAGTCGATATATATATTATAGCCGAAAATGCTTATTAATGAACGTAGCGTAAAACTGATTACAGATTCGGAATCAGCGTCGAATTTGCAAGCGGATTACATTAATATAAAATCGCATTTTGGTATTTTAAAAAAAATGCAATACATCCATCGCACAATGGGAAACCTTTAAGTCGATATATATATTATCGCCAAAAATGCTTAATAATGAACGTAGCGTAAAACCGATTACAGATTCGGAATCAGCGTCGAATTTGCAAGCGGATTACATTAATATAAAATCGCATTTTGGTATTTTAAAAAAAAATGCAATACATCCATCGCACAATGGGAAACCTTTAAGTCGATATATATATTATCGCCAAAAATGCTTAATAATGAACGTAGCGTAAAACCGATTACAGATTCGGAATCAGCGTCGAATTTGCAAGCGGATTACATTAATATAAAATCGCATTTTGGTATTTTAAAAAAAATTGCTTTACATCCATCGCACAATGGGAAACCTTTAAGTCGATATATATATTATCGCCAAAAATGCTTAATAATGAACGTAGCGTAAAACCGATTACAGATTCGGAATCAGCGTCGAATTTGCAAGCGGATTACATTAATATAAAATCGCATTTTGGTATTTTAAAAAAAAATGCAATACATCCATCGCACAATGGGAAACCTTTAAATCGATATATATAATATCGCCAAAAATGCTTAATAATGAACGTAGCGTAAAACCGATTACAGATTCGGAATCAGCGTCGAATTTGCAAGCGGATTACATTAATATAAAATCGCATTTTAGTATTTTAAAAAAAATTGCTTTACATCCATCGCACAATGGGAAACCTTTAAGTCGATATATATATTATCGCCAAAAATGCTTAATAATGAACGTAGCGTAAAACCGATTACAGATTCGGAATCAGCGTCGAATTTGCAAGCGGATTACATTAATATAAAATCGCATTTTGGTATTTTAAAAAAAAATGCAATATATCCATCGCACAATGGGAAACCTTTAAATCGATATATATAATATCGCCAAAAATGCTTAATAATGAACGTAGCGTAAAACCGATTACAGATTCGGAATCAGCGTCGAATTTGCAAGCGGATTACATTAATATAAAATCGCATTTTAGTATTTTAAAAAAAATTGCAATACATCCATCGCACAATGGGAAACCTTTAAGTCGATATATATATTATCGCCAAAAATGCTTAATAATGAACGTAGCGTAAAACCGATTACAGATTCGGAATCAGTAATCGGTTTACATCCCCTGAAGATAACCTCCAGCCAGGGGAGGATGACCGCAGAGTTCCTTTGGATCTCTGCTGGTATAATCCGATCCGGGCCCGCCGATTTATAAGGCTTAAAACCGTTCAGTGCCCACAGGATTCGTTTCCTGTCCACGATGCCATCCACATTCGTTAAAGGTGTTCCTCGATGAGCTCCAGGCTCCATCGAGTCATCAATGCTTCCCGGAAAATGGGTCTCAATGAGAAGCTCCAATGATTCCGCACTTGAAGCTGTCCATAACCCGTCCGGCCTAATTAAGTAACTAGGACTGGTTGGGTTAGTAGATAGAATTTTCCTTAGGCGAGAAGTCTCGGAGACCTCCTCCATTCTACAACAGAAGAGTCTCCAAGACCCCCTTTGTGCCCTCCTCAACTCTTTTTTGTATGTTCTCAGGTCTTCCTTATAGGAATCCCAATCTCGATTTTCCCTGGTGTTCTTAGCCTTATTAAAGGCTGTCCTACACGCTCTCCGATAGGTTCCCAACCCCGTGGTCCACCATATCGGTTTCTGCCTGCCCCTAGCCTTTATTAGGGGGCACGCAGCATTAAATGAAAGATTGCATGCCTTTGTGACAATATCAACCATGCCATCTAATTCCTCTACTGTCGCCGGAAGTCCAGGAACCTCCAGCGGCAATAATTCCTTCAACACCTCCCCATATTTGTTCCAGTTTGTCCTTCTGGGATTCCTGAAGGCTTTCCGGGCAACAGGTTTGATGTTGAGGTTATATGTAATATATCGGTGATCAGAGAATGAGTGCTCTTTCGCCACTCTCCACCCACTGATCATATCAAAAATTGTTTCTGACGCACAGGTTACATCTAGAACCTCCTGTCGATTTCTAACAATGAATGTTGGTTCACACCCAATATTGCAAACTACAAGGTTAGTATTTAATAAGTAATCAAAAAATAACTCACCCCTTTCATTAATGTCTGTGCTTCCCCAGATTGTGTGATGCGCGTTTGCATCACATCCAAGTATCACACCTACCTTTTTCTGACCTGCTTCCCGGATCAGTTCCCCCAGGTTGTCCGGTGGAACCTCCTTCTCGCGATCCATGTAGGCTGAGGCTAGCCATAGTTTTTCACAGCCTACCTCAGCGCTCACCGCCGTAACGTCCCCGCTACTAAATTGTGGAAGAAGAAAAATATTCAAATTATTTTTCGCTAAGATACACGATCTGATCTTTTCAGAGTTGCTTGAGTATAATAATTTATACCCTTTCATTCCGAGGCCACAGATCCTGTTATTATTAATCCAAGGTTCTTGGATTAACACCAAGTCCTCATCTGACTTAGTCAGTCTGAGCACGAGGGCTGCCGAGGCAGCCTTCGTGTGGTGCAGGTTTATTTGTACAATGCTAACCATTGTAATCTACCTTACTCACCACTTCATGCACTTCCTGCATCAGGATAGTGTCATTTGGCTCGTTGGTTTGGTCGCAAACCCCCTCTCGTCGTGTGTTCGACGGGTTGCCCACATCGGACTTCAGAGAGAGGAGGCTGCCTCCCATCACCAACTTCACTTCGTCCGAAATATCGGAACGGCTATTCTGGTCGGCCTCAGCCCGCTTGACCGTTTCCTGCCGGGTCCGTTCTACGTCGCCCCCAGGCTGGTCTTCCGCGCCCTTATCGACCTCGTCTTTCCTATAAACTTTAAGAGTGATCGACCCGAAACCGAAGTTGATTACTCCCTTAGATCTAGCAAGGGAAACCAAGGATTCCTTATTGATCAGCATGATTGCCAATCTAAAGCCCACCTTAGCCTCCTCCTGCTTCACAATCCTCCATCCTTCCGTTGGAAGATCGGGATTACTGGCCCGGATAATCTCAATGACCTCCTCTGGCTTATCCGGCTCGGTTGGTAACCAGACGCGTGCTCGCGGCCTGCTCGGGATTTCCCCTCTGCTGACTGCTTCCAGCCTCGCGCCCGGCCACACCTCGCCTACCTCGGTCACTGCTCTTTTATAGAGATCGACCGATCTCTGGTCTGAGCACGCAGTTAGCTTAACGCGCCCTTGGTGCCATCCCGCATCTCTGCAGGACGGGGGGGATCCCGGATTTTCTCTAAGGATCCTCAAGAAAATGGAGTTTAGTGCATTATACACTACCCTCCACTTTTCCGACGTGATGCTCCCATCTTCCTGACCTTTGTCAATGACGGCTAGCACCAGCACGTGCTCCTTCAGGATTTCACTGAATAATTTCAGTTTCTGCTCCTTAGGAGCACCCGACGTCATGTCTGCTTGCACTTTGGCCCGCTTACTGTCTTCTGCTTCAAGCTCATCCTGGGACCTCTGTCTTTTAGACATAAGGATCCTCTCCGAGCTATCGCAGCCGACAGTTTTCTTAGCCCATGCTACAGATTCCTTCTGCGCAACTGTAAGCTGCCCCTCAGGGGTCGCAGCCAGTTTCTCCAGTACTCTAAATGCCGACCGTCTTTCTCTGTACCGTCGTTTTGATGGAGGGATCTCTCTCGGTCCCCCACTGTTCTGTTTGGCAGTTCCGCTTCCACCTGGCTTCGATGTCATGGTGTTGCTTACCCTTGCCTCAGTTGAGGGAGCCCCACCTTGTTGGTTAGAGTTACTCCCCTCTATAGTACTTCCCGGTTTTTGGTGGGTACCGGTCCCCTTATTTTTATTATTTTTTAAATCTTCCATATATTCCCACGAGTATCGGAGAAATACGTCCACCTGCGCAGAGATCCGTATACGCAGGTAAGGCTAAATACAACTGGAGGTTGCCAGGTATCCAGAGGGCTCCGTTCACGACTGGGCTTTGTTAAATGGGCCCCCAGTCTAGTCGATCATCAGCACGGGTCGCATAACACCTTAATCCAGCCCATTGGCTCACCGAGTACCCCGCCTTCCACGCCCCCGCCCCCCAACATCCACTCACTCATTCACCCATCTATATGGATATCCCAAACAAATAGGACCCATTTCATTCAGGGGATTACCGTTTATAGGGTTCCCTACTCACTACCTGAAGGCTCGAGAGCGCAGGGAGACGTGACGCTCAGTTCACCGTGGTTGTGGTCGATGGTTTTATGGCGCCATCAATTCGCCTTTCCCTACTGGGTATCATAGGCACTCAGAATTTAGTGAACAGAGGTTAACCACTCCCCCGTTCTCTGAGACTCTCCTTCCAGCAGAGCTGCGGTTGGGGACGGCTTATTTAATTCACCGCTAACCTACCTATCGATAGGCCGTTCACAATCCACCACCTGTGACCCCCCCGATAGCTGCAGCTCGCCACGGGCGGGAAACCTTTAAGTCGATATATATATTATCGCCAAAAATGCTTAATAATGAACGTAGCGTAAAACCGATTACAGATTCGGAATCAGCGTCGAATTTGCAAGCGGATTACATTAATATAAAATCGCATTTTAGTATTTTAAAAAAAATTGCATTACATCCATCGCACAATGGGAAACCTTTAAGTCGATATATATATTATCGCCAAAAATGCTTAATAATGAACGTAGCGTAAAACCGATTACAGATTCGGAATCAGCGTCGAATTTGCAAGCGGATTACATTAATATAAAATCGCATTTTGGTATTTTAAAAAAAAATGCAATACATCCATCGCACAATGGGAAACCTTTAAATCGATATATATAATATCGCCAAAAATGCATAATAATGAACGTAGCGTAAAACCGATTACAGATTCGGAATCAGCGTCGAATTTGCAAGCGGATTACATTAATATAAAATCGCATTTTGGTATTTTAAAAAAAAATGCAATACATCCATCGCACAATGGGAAACCTTTAAATCGATATATATAATATCGCCAAAAATGCTTAATAATGAACGTAGCGTAAAACCGATTACAGATTCGGAATCAGCGTCGAATTTGCAAGCGGATTACATTAATATAAAATCGCATTTTAGTATTTTAAAAAAAATTGCTTTACATCCATCGCACAATGGGAAACCTTTAAGTCGATATATATATATTATCGCCAAAAATGCTTAATAATGAACGTAGCGTAAAACCGATTACAGATTCGGAATCAGCGTCGAATTTGCAAGCGGATTACATTAATATAAAATCGCATTTTAGTATTTTAAAAAAAATTGCATTACATCCATCGCACAATGGGAAACCTTTAAGTCGATATATATATTATCGCCAAAAATGCTTAATAATGAACGTAGCGTAAAACCGATTACAGATTCGGAATCAGCGTCGAATTTGCAAGCGGATTACATTAATATAAAATCGCATTTTGGTATTTTAAAAAAAAATGCAATACATCCATCTCACAATGGGAAACCTTTAAATCGATATATATAATATCGCCAAAAATGCTTAATAATGAACGTAGCGTAAAACCGATTACAGATTCGGAATCAGCGTCGAATTTGCAAGCGGATTACATTAATATAAAATCGCATTTTAGTATTTTAAAAAAAATTGCAATACATCCATCGCACAATGGGAAACCTTTAAGTCGATATATATATTATAGCCGAAAATGCTTATTAATGAACGTAGCGTAAAACTGATTACAGATTCGGAATCAGCGTCGAATTTGCAAGCGGATTACATTAATATAAAATCGCATTTTGGTATTTTAAAAAAAATTGCTTTACATCCATCGCACAATGGGAAACCTTTAAGTCGATATATATATTATCGCCAAAAATGCTTAATAATGAACGTAGCGTAAAACCGATTACAGATTCGGAATCAGCGTCGAATTTGCAAGCGGATTACATTAATATAAAATCGCATTTTGGTATTTTAAAAAAAAATGCAATACATCCATCGCACAATGGGAAACCTTTAAATCGATATATATAATATCGCCAAAAATGCTTAATAATGAACGTAGCGTAAAACCGATTACAGATTCGGAATCAGCGTCGAATTTGCAAGCGGATTACATTAATATAAAATCGCATTTTGGTATTTTAAAAAAAATTGCAATACATCCATCGCACAATGGGAAACCTTTAAGTCGATATATATATTATCGCCAAAAATGCTTAATAATGAACGTAGCGTAAAACCGATTACAGATTCGGAATCAGCGTCGAATTTGCAAGCGGATTACATTAATATAAAATCGCATTTTGGTATTTTAAAAAAAAATGCAATACATCCATCGCACAATGGGAAACCTTTAAATCGATATATATAATATCGCCAAAAATGCTTAATAATGAACGTAGCGTAAAACCGATTACAGATTCGGAATCAGCGTCGAATTTGCAAGCAGATTACATTAATATAAAATCGCATTTTAGTATTTTAAAAAAAATTGCAATACATCCATCGCACAATGGGAAACCTTTAAGTCGATATATATATTATAGCCGAAAATGCTTATTAATGAACGTAGCGTAAAACTGATTACAGATTCGGAATCAGCGTCGAATTTGCAAGCGGATTACATTAATATAAAATCGCATTTTGGTATTTTAAAAAAAATGCAATACATCCATCGCACAATGGGAAACCTTTAAGTCGATATATATATTATCGCCAAAAATGCTTAATAATGAACGTAGCGTAAAACCGATTACAGATTCGGAATCAGCGTCGAATTTGCAAGCGGATTACATTAATATAAAATCGCATTTTGGTATTTAAAAAAAAAATGCAATACATCCATCGCACAATGGGAAACCTTTAAGTCGATATATATATTATCGCCAAAAATGCTTAATAATGAACGTAGCGTAAAACCGATTACAGATTCGGAATCAGCGTCGAATTTGCAAGCGGATTACATTAATATAAAATCGCATTTTGGTATTTTAAAAAAAATTGCTTTACATCCATCGCACAATGGGAAACCTTTAAGTCGATATATATATTATCGCCAAAAATGCTTAATAATGAACGTAGCGTAAAACCGATTACAGATTCGGAATCAGCGTCGAATTTGCAAGCGGATTACATTAATATAAAATCGCATTTTGGTATTTTAAAAAAAAATGCAATACATGCATCGCACAATGGGAAACCTTTAAATCGATATATATAATATCGCCAAAAATGCTTAATAATGAACGTAGCGTAAAACCGATTACAGATTCGGAATCAGCGTCGAATTTGCAAGCGGATTACATTAATATAAAATCGCATTTTGGTATTTTAAAAAAAATTGCTTTACATCCATCGCACAATGGGAAACCTTTAAGTCGATATATATATTATCGCCAAAAATGCTTAATAATGAACGTAGCGTAAAACCGATTACAGATTCGGAATCAGCGTCGAATTTGCAAGCGGATTACATTAATATAAAATCGCATTTTGGTATTTTAAAAAAAATTGCTTTACATCCATCGCACAATGGGAAACCTTTAAGTCGATATATATATTATCGCCAAAAATGCTTATTAATGAACGTAGCGTAAAACCGATTACAGATTCGGAATCAGCGTCGAATTTGCAAGCGGATTACATTAATATAAAATCGCATTTTAGTATTTTAAAAAAAATTGCTTTACATCCATCGCACAATGGGAAACCTTTAAGTCGATATATATATTATCGCCAAAAATGCTTAATAATGAACGTAGCGTAAAACCGATTACAGATTCGGAATCAGCGTCGAATTTGCAAGCGGATTACATTAATATAAAATCGCATTTTGGTATTTAAAAAAAAAATGCAATACATCCATCGCACAATGGGAAACCTTTAAATCGATATATATAATATCGCCAAAAATGCTTAATAATGAACGTAGCGTAAAACCGATTACAGATTCGGAATCAGCGTCGAATTTGCAAGCGGATTACATTAATATAAAATCGCATTTTAGTATTTTAAAAAAAATTGCAATACATCCATTGCACAATGGGAAACCTTTAAGTCGATATATATATTATCGCCAAAAATGCTTAATAATGAACGTAGCGTAAAACCGATTACAGATTCGGAATCAGCGTCGAATTTGCAAGCGGATTACATTAATATAAAATCGCATTTTGGTATTTTAAAAAAAATTGCTTTACATCCATCGCACAATGGGAAACCTTTAAGTCGATATATATATTATCGCCAAAAATGCTTAATAACGAACGTAGCGTAAAACCGATTACAGATTCGGAATCAGCGTCGAATTTGCAAGCGGATTACATTAATATAAAATCGCATTTTAGTATTTTAAAAAAAATTGCAATACATCCATCGCACAATGGGAAACCTTTAAGTCGATATATATATTATAGCCGAAAATGCTTATTAATGAACGTAGCGTAAAACTGATTACAGATTCGGAATCAGCGTCGAATTTGCAAGCGGATTACATTAATATAAAATCGCATTTTGGTATTTTAAAAAAAATTGCATTACATCCATCGCACAATGGGAAACCTTTAAGTCGATATATATATTATCGCCAAAAATGCTTAATAATGAACGTAGCGTAAAACTGATTACAGATTCGGAATCAGCGTCGAATTTGCAAGCGGATTACATTAATATAAAATCGCATTTTGGTATTTTAAAAAAAAATGCAATACATCCATCGCACAATGGGAAACCTTTAAGTCGATATATATATTATCGCCAAAAATGCTTAATAATGAACGTAGCGTAAAACCGATTACAGATTCGGAATCAGCGTCGAATTTGCAAGCGGATTACATTAATATAAAATCGCATTTTGGTATTTTAAAAAAAATTGCATTACATCCATCGCACAATGGGAAACCTTAAAATCGATATATATAATATCGCCAAAAATGCTTAATAATGAACGTAGCGTAAAACCGATTACAGATTCGGAATCAGCGTCGAATTTGCAAGCGGATTACATTAATATAAAATCGCATTTTAGTATTTTAAAAAAAATTGCAATACATCCATCGCACAATGGGAAACCTTTAAGTCGATATATATATATATTATAGCCGAAAATGCTTATTAATGAACGTAGCGTAAAACTGATTACAGATTCGGAATCAGCGTCGAATTTGCAAGCGGATTACATTAATATAAAATCGCATTTTGGTATTTTAAAAAAAATTGCATTACATCCATCGCACAATGGGAAACCTTTAAGTCGATATATATATTATCGCCAAAAATGCTTAATAATGAACGTAGCGTAAAACCGATTACAGATTCGGAATCAGCGTCGAATTTGCAAGCGGATTACATTAATATAAAATCGCATTTTGGTATTTAAAAAAAAAATGCAATACATCCATCGCACAATGGGAAACCTTTAAATCGATATATATAATATCGCCAAAAATGCTTAATAATGAACGTAGCGTAAAACCGATTACAGATTCGGAATCAGCGTCGAATTTGCAAGCGGATTACATTAATATAAAATCGCATTTTAGTATTTTAAAAAAAATTGCAATACATCCATCGCACAATGGGAAACCTTTAAGTCGATATATATATTATAGCCGAAAATGCTTATTAATGAACGTAGCGTAAAACTGATTACAGATTCGGAATCAGCGTCGAATTTGCAAGCGGATTACATTAATATAAAATCGCATTTTGGTATTTTAAAAAAAATGCAATACATCCATCGCACAATGGGAAACCTTTAAGTCGATATATATATTATCGCCAAAAATGCTTAATAATGAACGTAGCGTAAAACCGATTACAGATTCGGAATCAGCGTCGAATTTGCAAGCGGATTACATTAATATAAAATCGCATTTTGGTATTTTAAAAAAAATTGCATTACATCCATCGCACAATGGGAAACCTTTAAGTCGATATATATATTATCGCCAAAAATGCTTAATAATGAACGTAGCGTAAAACCGATTACAGATTCGGAATCAGCGTCGAATTTGCAAGCGGATTACATTAATATAAAATCGCATTTTGGTATTTAAAAAAAAATTGCTTTACATCCATCGCACAATGGGAAACCTTTAAGTCGATATATATATTATCGCCAAAAATGCTTATTAATGAACGTAGCGTAAAACCGATTACAGATTCGGAATCAGCGTCGAATTTGCAAGCGGATTACATTAATATAAAATCGCATTTTAGTATTTTAAAAAAAATTGCTTTACATCCATCGCACAATGGGAAACCTTTAAGTCGATATATATATATTATCGCCAAAAATGCTTAATAATGAACGTAGCGTAAAACCGATTACAGATTCGGAATCAGCGTCGAATTTGCAAGCGGATTACATTAATATAAAATCGCATTTTGGTATTTTAAAAAAAAATGCAATACATCCATCGCACAATGGGAAACCTTTAAATCGATATATCCATCGCACAATGGGAAACCTTTAAGTCGATATATATATTATCGCCAAAAATGCTTAATAATGAACGTAGCGTAAAACCGATTACAGATTCGGAATCAGCGTCGAATTTGCAAGCGGATTACATTAATATAAAATCGCATTTTGGTATTTTAAAAAAAATTGCTTTACATCCATCGCACAATGGGAAACCTTTAAGTCGATATATATATTATCGCCAAAAATGCTTAATAATGAACGTAGCGTAAAACCGATTACAGATTCGGAATCAGCGTCGAATTTGTAAGCGGATTACATTAATATAAAATCGCATTTTGGTATTTTAAAAAAAAATGCAATACATCCATCGCACAATGGGAAACCTTTAAATCGATATATATAATATCGCCAAAAATGCTTAATAATGAACGTAGCGTAAAACCGATTACAGATTCGGAATCAGCGTCGAATTTGCAAGCGGATTACATTAATATAAAATCGCATTTTAGTATTTTAAAAAAAATTGCTTTACATCCATCGCACAATGGGAAACCTTTAAGTCGATATATATATTATCGCCAAAAATGCTTAATAATGAACGTAGCGTAAAACCGATTACAGATTCGGAATCAGCGTCGAATTTGCAAGCGGATTACATTAATATAAAATCGCATTTTGGTATTTTAAAAAAAAATGCAATATATCCATCGCACAATGGGAAACCTTTAAATCGATATATATAATATCGCCAAAAATGCTTAATAATGAACGTAGCGTAAAACCGATTACAGATTCGGAATCAGCGTCGAATTTGCAAGCGGATTACATTAATATAAAATCGCATTTTAGTATTTTAAAAAAAATTGCAATACATCCATCGCACAATGGGAAACCTTTAAGTCGATATATATATTATCGCCAAAAATGCTTAATAATGAACGTAGCGTAAAACCGATTACAGATTCGGAATCAGCGTCGAATTTGCAAGCGGATTACATTAATATAAAATCGCATTTTGGTATTTTAAAAAAAATTGCTTTACATCCATCGCACAATGGGAAACCTTTAAGTCGATATATATATTATCGCCAAAAATGCTTAATAATGAACGTAGCGTAAAACCGATTACAGATTCGGAATCAGCGTCGAATTTGCAAGCGGATTACATTAATATAAAATCGCATTTTGGTATTTAAAAAAAAAATGCAATACATCCATCGCACAATGGGAAACCTTTAAATCGATATATATAATATCGCCAAAAATGCTTAATAATGAACGTAGCGTAAAACCGATTACAGATTCGGAATCAGCGTCGAATTTGCAAGCGGATTACATTAATATAAAATCGCATTTTAGTATTTTAAAAAAAATTGCTTTACATCCATCGCACAATGGGAAACCTTTAAGTCGATATATATATTATCGCCAAAAATGCTTAATAATGAACGTAGCGTTAAACCGATTACAGATTCGGAATCAGCGTCGAATTTGCAAGCGGATTACATTAATATAAAATCGCATTTTAGTATTTTAAAAAAAATTGCATTACATCCATCGCACAATGGGAAACCTTTAAGTCGATATATATATTATCGCCAAAAATGCTTAATAATGAACGTAGCGTAAAACCGATTACAGATTCGGAATCAGCGTCGAATTTGCAAGCGGATTACATTAATATAAAATCGCATTTTGGTATTTTAAAAAAAAATGCAATACATCCATCGCACAATGGGAAACCTTTAAATCGATATATATAATATCGCCAAAAATGCTTAATAATGAACGTAGCGTAAAACCGATTACAGATTCGGAATCAGCGTCGAATTTGCAAGCGGATTACATTAATATAAAATCGCATTTTGGTATTTTAAAAAAAAATGCAATACATCCATCGCACAATGGGAAACCTTTAAATCGATATATATAATATCGCCAAAAATGCTTAATAATGAACGTAGCGTAAAACCGATTACAGATTCGGAATCAGCGTCGAATTTGCAAGCGGATTACATTAATATAAAATCGCATTTTAGTATTTTAAAAAAAATTGCAATACATCCATCGCACAACGGGAAACCTTTAAGTCGATATATATATTATCGCCAAAAATGCTTAATAATGAACGTAGCGTAAAACCGATTACAGATTCGGAATCAGCGTCGAATTTGCAAGCGGATTACATTAATATAAAATCGCATTTTGGTATTTTAAAAAAAAATGCAATACATCCATCGCACAATGGGAAACCTTTAAATCGATATATATAATATCGCCAAAAATGCTTAATAATGAACGTAGCGTAAAACCGATTACAGATTCGGAATCAGCGTCGAATTTGCAAGCGGATTACATTAATATAAAATCGCATTTTGGTATTTTAAAAAAAAATGCAATACATCCATCGCACAATGGGAAACCTTTAAATCGATATATATAATATCGCCAAAAATGCTTAATAATGAACGTAGCGTAAAACCGATTACAGATTCGGAATCAGCGTCGAATTTGCAAGCGGATTACATTAATATAAAATCGCATTTTAGTATTTTAAAAAAAATTGCAATACATCCATCGCACAACGGGAAACCTTTAAGTCGATATATATATTATCGCCAAAAATGCTTAATAATGAACGTAGCGTAAAACCGATTACAGATTCGGAATCAGCGTCGAATTTGCAAGCGGATTACATTAATATAAAATCGCATTTTGGTATTTTAAAAAAAATTGCTTTACATCCATCGCACAATGGGAAACCTTTAAGTCGATATATATATTATCGCCAAAAATGCTTAATAATGAACGTAGCGTAAAACCGATTACAGATTCGGAATCAGCGTCGAATTTGCAAGCGGATTACATTAATATAAAATCGCATTTTGGTATTTTAAAAAAAAATGCAATACATCCATCGCACAATGGGAAACCTTTAAATCGATATATATAATATCGCCAAAAATGCTTAATAATGAACGTAGCGTAAAACCGATTACAGATTCGGAATCAGCGTCGAATTTGCAAGCGGATTACATTAATATAAAATCGCATTTTAGTATTTTAAAAAAAATTGCTTTACATCCATCGCACAATGGGAAACCTTTAAGTCGATATATATATTATCGCCAAAAATGCTTAATAATGAACGTAGCGTAAAACCGATTACAGATTCGGAATCAGCGTCGAATTTGCAAGCGGATTACATTAATATAAAATCGCATTTTGGTATTTAAAAAAAAAATGCAATACATCCATCGCACAATGGGAAACCTTTAAATCGATATATATAATATCGCCAAAAATGCTTAATAATGAACGTAGCGTAAAACCGATTACAGATTCGGAATCAGCGTCGAATTTGCAAGCGGATTACATTAATATAAAATCGCATTTTAGTATTTTAAAAAAAATTGCAATACATCCATCGCACAATGGGAAACCTTTAAGTCGATATATATATTATAGCCGAAAATGCTTATTAATGAACGTAGCGTAAAACTGATTACAGATTCGGAATCAGCGTCGAATTTGCAAGCGGATTACATTAATATAAAATCGCATTTTGGTATTTTAAAAAAAATTGCTTTACATCCATCGCACAATGGGAAACCTTTAAGTCGATATATATATTATCGCCAAAAATGCTTAATAATGAACGTAGCGTAAAACCGATTACAGATTCGGAATCAGTGTCGAATTTGCAAGCGGATTACATTAATATAAAATCGCATTTTGGTATTTTAAAAAAAAATGCAATACATCCATCGCACAATGGGAAACCTTTAAATCGATATATATAATATCGCCAAAAATGCTTAATAATGAACGTAGCGTAAAACCGATTACAGATTCGGAATCAGCGTCGAATTTGCAAGCGGATTACATTAATATAAAATCGCATTTTGGTATTTTAAAAAAAAATGCAATACATCCATCGCACAATGGGAAACCTTTAAGTCGATATATATATTATCGCCAAAAATGCTTAATAATGAACGTAGCGTAAAACCGATTACAGATTCGGAATCAGCGTCGAATTTGCAAGCGGATTACATTAATATAAAATCGCATTTTGGTATTTTAAAAAAAATTGCATTACATCCATCGCACAATGGGAAACCTTTAAATCGATATATATAATATCGCCAAAAATGCTTAATAATGAACGTAGCGTAAAACCGATTACAGATTCGGAATCAGCGTCGAATTTGCAAGCGGATTACATTAATATAAAATCGCATTTTAGTATTTTAAAAAAAATTGCAATACATCCATCGCACAATGGGAAACCTTTAAGTCGATATATATATTATAGCCGAAAATGCTTATTAATGAACGTAGCGTAAAACTGATTACAGATTCGGAATCAGCGTCGAATTTGCAAGCGGATTACATTAATATAAAATCGCATTTTGGTATTTTAAAAAAAATTGCATTACATCCATCGCACAATGGGAAACCTTTAAGTCGATATATATATTATCGCCAAAAATGCTTAATAATGAACGTAGCGTAAAACTGATTACAGATTCGGAATCAGCGTCGAATTTGCAAGCGGATTACATTAATATAAAATCGCATTTTGGTATTTTAAAAAAAAATGCAATACATCCATCGCACAATGGGAAACCTTTAAGTCGATATATATATTATCGCCAAAAATGCTTAATAATGAACGTAGCGTAAAACCGATTACAGATTCGGAATCAGCGTCGAATTTGCAAGCGGATTACATTAATATAAAATCGCATTTTGGTATTTTAAAAAAAATTGCATTACATCCATCGCACAATGGGAAACCTTTAAATCGATATATATATAATATCGCCAAAAATGCTTAATAATGAACGTAGCGTAAAACCGATTACAGATTCGGAATCAGCGTCGAATTTGCAAGCGGATTACATTAATATAAAATCGCATTTTAGTATTTTAAAAAAAATTGCAATACATCCATCGCACAATGGGAAACCTTTAAGTCGATATATATATTATAGCCGAAAATGCTTATTAATGAACGTAGCGTAAAACTGATTACAGATTCGGAATCAGCGTCGAATTTGCAAGCGGATTACATTAATATAAAATCGCATTTTGGTATTTTAAAAAAAATTGCACTACATCCATCGCACAATGGGAAACCTTTAAGTCGATATATATATTATCGCCAAAAATGCTTAATAATGAACGTAGCGTAAAACCGATTACAGATTCGGAATCAGCGTCGAATTTGCAAGCGGATTACATTAATATAAAATCGCATTTTGGTATTTTAAAAAAAAATGCAATATATCCATCGCACAATGGGAAACCTTTAAATCGATATATATAATATCGCCAAAAATGCTTAATAATGAACGTAGCGTAAAACCGATTACAGATTCGGAATCAGCGTCGAATTTGCAAGCGGATTACATTAATATAAAATCGCATTTTAGTATTTTAAAAAAAATTGCAATACATCCATCGCACAATGGGAAACCTTTAAGTCGATATATATATTATCGCCAAAAATGCTTAATAATGAACGTAGCGTAAAACCGATTACAGATTCGGAATCAGCGTCGAATTTGCAAGCGGATTACATTAATATAAAATCGCATTTTGGTATTTTAAAAAAAATTGCTTTACATCCATCGCACAATGGGAAACCTTTAAGTCGATATATATATTATCGCCAAAAATGCTTAATAATGAACGTAGCGTAAAACCGATTACAGATTCGGAATCAGCGTCGAATTTGCAAGCGGATTACATTAATATAAAATCGCATTTTGGTATTTAAAAAAAAAATGCAATACATCCATCGCACAATGGGAAACCTTTAAATCGATATATATAATATCGCCAAAAATGCTTAATAATGAACGTAGCGTAAAACCGATTACAGATTCGGAATCAGCGTCGAATTTGCAAGCGGATTACATTAATATAAAATCGCATTTTAGTATTTTAAAAAAAATTGCTTTACATCCATCGCACAATGGGAAACCTTTAAGTCGATATATATATTATCGCCAAAAATGCTTAATAATGAACGTAGCGTTAAACCGATTACAGATTCGGAATCAGCGTCGAATTTGCAAGCGGATTACATTAATATAAAATCGCATTTTAGTATTTTAAAAAAAATTGCATTACATCCATCGCACAATGGGAAACCTTTAAGTCGATATATATATTATCGCCAAAAATGCTTAATAATGAACGTAGCGTAAAACCGATTACAGATTCGGAATCAGCGTCGAATTTGCAAGCGGATTACATTAATATAAAATCGCATTTTGGTATTTTAAAAAAAAATGCAATACATCCATCGCACAATGGGAAACCTTTAAATCGATATATATAATATCGCCAAAAATGCTTAATAATGAACGTAGCGTAAAACCGATTACAGATTCGGAATCAGCGTCGAATTTGCAAGCGGATTACATTAATATAAAATCGCATTTTGGTATTTTAAAAAAAAATGCAATACATCCATCGCACAATGGGAAACCTTTAAATCGATATATATAATATCGCCAAAAATGCTTAATAATGAACGTAGCGTAAAACCGATTACAGATTCGGAATCAGCGTCGAATTTGCAAGCGGATTACATTAATATAAAATCGCATTTTAGTATTTTAAAAAAAATTGCAATACATCCATCGCACAACGGGAAACCTTTAAGTCGATATATATATTATCGCCAAAAATGCTTAATAATGAACGTAGCGTAAAACCGATTACAGATTCGGAATCAGCGTCGAATTTGCAAGCGGATTACATTAATATAAAATCGCATTTTGGTATTTTAAAAAAAAATGCAATACATCCATCGCACAATGGGAAACCTTTAAATCGATATATATAATATCGCCAAAAATGCTTAATAATGAACGTAGCGTAAAACCGATTACAGATTCGGAATCAGCGTCGAATTTGCAAGCGGATTACATTAATATAAAATCGCATTTTGGTATTTTAAAAAAAAATGCAATACATCCATCGCACAATGGGAAACCTTTAAATCGATATATATAATATCGCCAAAAATGCTTAATAATGAACGTAGCGTAAAACCGATTACAGATTCGGAATCAGCGTCGAATTTGCAAGCGGATTACATTAATATAAAATCGCATTTTAGTATTTTAAAAAAAATTGCAATACATCCATCGCACAACGGGAAACCTTTAAGTCGATATATATATTATCGCCAAAAATGCTTAATAATGAACGTAGCGTAAAACCGATTACAGATTCGGAATCAGCGTCGAATTTGCAAGCGGATTACATTAATATAAAATCGCATTTTGGTATTTTAAAAAAAATTGCTTTACATCCATCGCACAATGGGAAACCTTTAAGTCGATATATATATTATCGCCAAAAATGCTTAATAATGAACGTAGCGTAAAACCGATTACAGATTCGGAATCAGCGTCGAATTTGCAAGCGGATTACATTAATATAAAATCGCATTTTGGTATTTTAAAAAAAAATGCAATACATCCATCGCACAATGGGAAACCTTTAAATCGATATATATAATATCGCCAAAAATGCTTAATAATGAACGTAGCGTAAAACCGATTACAGATTCGGAATCAGCGTCGAATTTGCAAGCGGATTACATTAATATAAAATCGCATTTTAGTATTTTAAAAAAAATTGCTTTACATCCATCGCACAATGGGAAACCTTTAAGTCGATATATATATTATCGCCAAAAATGCTTAATAATGAACGTAGCGTAAAACCGATTACAGATTCGGAATCAGCGTCGAATTTGCAAGCGGATTACATTAATATAAAATCGCATTTTGGTATTTAAAAAAAAAATGCAATACATCCATCGCACAATGGGAAACCTTTAAATCGATATATATAATATCGCCAAAAATGCTTAATAATGAACGTAGCGTAAAACCGATTACAGATTCGGAATCAGCGTCGAATTTGCAAGCGGATTACATTAATATAAAATCGCATTTTAGTATTTTAAAAAAAATTGCAATACATCCATCGCACAATGGGAAACCTTTAAGTCGATATATATATTATAGCCGAAAATGCTTATTAATGAACGTAGCGTAAAACTGATTACAGATTCGGAATCAGCGTCGAATTTGCAAGCGGATTACATTAATATAAAATCGCATTTTGGTATTTTAAAAAAAATTGCTTTACATCCATCGCACAATGGGAAACCTTTAAGTCGATATATATATTATCGCCAAAAATGCTTAATAATGAACGTAGCGTAAAACCGATTACAGATTCGGAATCAGTGTCGAATTTGCAAGCGGATTACATTAATATAAAATCGCATTTTGGTATTTTAAAAAAAAATGCAATACATCCATCGCACAATGGGAAACCTTTAAATCGATATATATAATATCGCCAAAAATGCTTAATAATGAACGTAGCGTAAAACCGATTACAGATTCGGAATCAGCGTCGAATTTGCAAGCGGATTACATTAATATAAAATCGCATTTTGGTATTTTAAAAAAAAATGCAATACATCCATCGCACAATGGGAAACCTTTAAGTCGATATATATATTATCGCCAAAAATGCTTAATAATGAACGTAGCGTAAAACCGATTACAGATTCGGAATCAGCGTCGAATTTGCAAGCGGATTACATTAATATAAAATCGCATTTTGGTATTTTAAAAAAAATTGCATTACATCCATCGCACAATGGGAAACCTTTAAATCGATATATATAATATCGCCAAAAATGCTTAATAATGAACGTAGCGTAAAACCGATTACAGATTCGGAATCAGCGTCGAATTTGCAAGCGGATTACATTAATATAAAATCGCATTTTAGTATTTTAAAAAAAATTGCAATACATCCATCGCACAATGGGAAACCTTTAAGTCGATATATATATTATAGCCGAAAATGCTTATTAATGAACGTAGCGTAAAACTGATTACAGATTCGGAATCAGCGTCGAATTTGCAAGCGGATTACATTAATATAAAATCGCATTTTGGTATTTTAAAAAAAATTGCATTACATCCATCGCACAATGGGAAACCTTTAAGTCGATATATATATTATCGCCAAAAATGCTTAATAATGAACGTAGCGTAAAACTGATTACAGATTCGGAATCAGCGTCGAATTTGCAAGCGGATTACATTAATATAAAATCGCATTTTGGTATTTTAAAAAAAAATGCAATACATCCATCGCACAATGGGAAACCTTTAAGTCGATATATATATTATCGCCAAAAATGCTTAATAATGAACGTAGCGTAAAACCGATTACAG
>CAMZJQ010000001.1:17500-20000 GCA_947310385.1 Nephrotoma appendiculata | reverse complement strand
ATAGTTAGTACTTAGATGGGTGACCGCTTGGGAACACTATGTGTCGTTGTCTAAGTTTTATATTTTACTATTTTTTTTTAAATACATTTTTATATTCGGTTACGTCTTATGATAATTAAGCGTTTAAAATACCAAAATGTGATTTTAAATTAATGTAATCCGTTCATTATTAAGCATTTTTGGCGATATTATATATATCGATTTAAAGGTTTCCCATTGTGCGATGGATGTATAGCATTTTTTTTAAAAATACCAAAATGCGATTTTATATTAATGTAATCCGCTTGCAAATTCGACGCTGATTCCGAATCTGTAATCGGTTTTACGCTACGTTCATTAATAAGCATTTTTGGCGATAATATATATATCGACTTAAAGGTTTCCCATTGTGCGATGGATGTAAAGCAATTTTTTTTAAAATACCAAAATGCGATTTTATATTAATGTAATCCGCTTGCAAATTCGACGCTGATTCCGAATCTGTAATCGGTTTTACGCTACGTTCATTATTAAGCATTTTTGGCGATAATATATATATCGACTTAAAGGTTTCCCATTGTGCGATGGATGTAAAGCAATTTTTTTTAAAATACTAAAATGCGATTTTATATTAATGTAATCCGCTTGCAAATTCGACGCTGATTCCGAATCTGTAATCGGTTTTACGCTACGTTCATTATTAAGCATTTTTGGCGATATTATATATATCGACTTAAAGGTTTCCCATTGTGCGATGGATGTAATGCAATTTTTTTTAAAATACTAAAATGCGATTTTATATTAATGTAATCCGCTTGCAAATTCGACGCTGATTCCGAATCTGTAATCGGTTTTACGCTACGTTCATTATTAAGCATTTTTGGCGATAATATATATATCGACTTAAAGGTTTCCCATTGTGCGATGGATGTAAAGCAATTTTTTTTAAAATACCAAAATGCGATTTTATATTAATGTAATCCGCTTGCAAATTCGACGCTGATTCCGAATCTGTAATCAGTTTTACGCTACGTTCATTAATAAGCATTTTCGGCTATAATATATATATCGACTTAAAGGTTTCCCATTGTGCGATGGATGTATTGCAATTTTTTTTAAAATACTAAAATGCGATTTTATATTAATGTAATCCGCTTGCAAATTCGACGCTGATTCCGAATCTGTAATCGGTTTTACGCTACGTTCATTATTAAGCATTTTTGGCGATATTATATATATCGATTTAAAGGTTTCCCATTGTGCGATGGATGTATTGCATTTTTTTTTTAAATACCAAAATGCGATTTTATATTAATGTAATCCGCTTGCAAATTCGACGCTGATTCCGAATCTGTAATCGGTTTTACGCTACGTTCATTATTAAGCATTTTTGGCGATAATATATATATCGACTTAAAGGTTTCCCATTGTGCGATGGATGTAAAGCAATTTTTTTTAAAATACTAAAATGCGATTTTATATTAATGTAATCCGCTTGCAAATTCGACGCTGATTCCGAATCTGTAATCGGTTTTACGCTACGTTCATTATTAAGCATTTTTGGCGATATTATATATATCGATTTAAAGGTTTCCCATTGTGCGATGGATGTATTGCATTTTTTTTTAAAATACCAAAATGCGATTTTATATTAATGTAATCCGCTTGCAAATTCGACGCTGATTCCGAATCTGTAATCGGTTTTACGCTACGTTCATTATTAAGCATTTTTGGCGATAATATATATATCGACTTAAAGGTTTCCCATTGTGCGATGGATGTAAAGCAATTTTTTTTAAAATACCAAAATGCGATTTTATATTAATGTAATCCGCTTGCAAATTCGACGCTGATTCCGAATCTGTAATCGGTTTTACGCTACGTTCATTATTAAGCATTTTTGGCGATAATATATATATCGACTTAAAGGTTTCCCGTTGTGCGATGGATGTATTGCAATTTTTTTTAAAATACTAAAATGCGATTTTATATTAATGTAATCCGCTTGCAAATTCGACGCTGATTCCGAATCTGTAATCGGTTTTACGCTACGTTCATTATTAAGCATTTTTGGCGATATTATATATATCGATTTAAAGGTTTCCCATTGTGCGATGGATGTATTGCATTTTTTTTTAAAATACCAAAATGCGATTTTATATTAATGTAATCCGCTTGCAAATTCGACGCTGATTCCGAATCTGTAATCGGTTTTACGCTACGTTCATTATTAAGCATTTTTGGCGATATTATATATATCGATTTAAAGGTTTCCCATTGTGCGATGGATGTATTGCATTTTTTTTTAAAATACCAAAATGCGATTTTATATTAATGTAATCCGCTTGCAAATTCGACGCTGATTCCGAATCTGTAATCGGTTTTACGCTACGTTCATTATTAAGCATTTTTGGCGATAATATATATATCGACTTAAAGGTTTCCCGTTGTGCGATGGATGTATTGCAATTTTTTTTAAAATACTAAAATGCGATTTTATATTAATGTAATCCGCTTGCAA
>CAMZJQ010000001.1:0-12500 GCA_947310385.1 Nephrotoma appendiculata | reverse complement strand
ACAACGACCATACCATGTTTAACATACCGGTACTCGTTCGATCACCGAAGTCAAGCAACATAGGGCATAGTTAGTACTTAGATGGGTGACCGCTTGGGAACACTATGTGTCGTTGTCTAAGTTTTATATTTTACTATTTTTTTTTAAATACATTTTTATATTCGGTTACGTCTTATGATAATTAAGCGTTTAAAATACCAAAATGTGATTTTAAATTAATGTAATCCGTTCATTATTAAGCATTTTTGGCGATAATATATATATCGACTTAAAGGTTTCCCATTGTGCGATGGATGTAGTGCAATTTTTTTTAAAATACCAAAATGCGATTTTATATTAATGTAATCCGCTTGCAAATTCGACGCTGATTCCGAATCTGTAATCAGTTTTACGCTACGTTCATTAATAAGCATTTTCGGCTATAATATATATATCGACTTAAAGGTTTCCCATTGTGCGATGGATGTATTGCAATTTTTTTTAAAATACTAAAATGCGATTTTATATTAATGTAATCCGCTTGCAAATTCGACGCTGATTCCGAATCTGTAATCGGTTTTACGCTACGTTCATTATTAAGCATTTTTGGCGATATTATATATATATCGATTTAAAGGTTTCCCATTGTGCGATGGATGTAATGCAATTTTTTTTAAAATACCAAAATGCGATTTTATATTAATGTAATCCGCTTGCAAATTCGACGCTGATTCCGAATCTGTAATCGGTTTTACGCTACGTTCATTATTAAGCATTTTTGGCGATAATATATATATCGACTTAAAGGTTTCCCATTGTGCGATGGATGTATTGCATTTTTTTTTTAAATACCAAAATGCGATTTTATATTAATGTAATCCGCTTGCAAATTCGACGCTGATTCCGAATCTGTAATCAGTTTTACGCTACGTTCATTATTAAGCATTTTTGGCGATAATATATATATCGACTTAAAGGTTTCCCATTGTGCGATGGATGTAATGCAATTTTTTTTAAAATACCAAAATGCGATTTTATATTAATGTAATCCGCTTGCAAATTCGACGCTGATTCCGAATCTGTAATCAGTTTTACGCTACGTTCATTAATAAGCATTTTCGGCTATAATATATATATCGACTTAAAGGTTTCCCATTGTGCGATGGATGTATTGCAATTTTTTTTAAAATACTAAAATGCGATTTTATATTAATGTAATCCGCTTGCAAATTCGACGCTGATTCCGAATCTGTAATCGGTTTTACGCTACGTTCATTATTAAGCATTTTTGGCGATATTATATATATCGATTTAAAGGTTTCCCATTGTGCGATGGATGTAATGCAATTTTTTTTAAAATACCAAAATGCGATTTTATATTAATGTAATCCGCTTGCAAATTCGACGCTGATTCCGAATCTGTAATCGGTTTTACGCTACGTTCATTATTAAGCATTTTTGGCGATAATATATATATCGACTTAAAGGTTTCCCATTGTGCGATGGATGTATTGCATTTTTTTTTAAAATACCAAAATGCGATTTTATATTAATGTAATCCGCTTGCAAATTCGACGCTGATTCCGAATCTGTAATCGGTTTTACGCTACGTTCATTATTAAGCATTTTTGGCGATATTATATATATCGATTTAAAGGTTTCCCATTGTGCGATGGATGTATTGCATTTTTTTTTAAAATACCAAAATGCGATTTTATATTAATGTAATCCGCTTGCAAATTCGACACTGATTCCGAATCTGTAATCGGTTTTACGCTACGTTCATTATTAAGCATTTTTGGCGATAATATATATATCGACTTAAAGGTTTCCCATTGTGCGATGGATGTAAAGCAATTTTTTTTAAAATACCAAAATGCGATTTTATATTAATGTAATCCGCTTGCAAATTCGACGCTGATTCCGAATCTGTAATCAGTTTTACGCTACGTTCATTAATAAGCATTTTCGGCTATAATATATATATCGACTTAAAGGTTTCCCATTGTGCGATGGATGTATTGCAATTTTTTTTAAAATACTAAAATGCGATTTTATATTAATGTAATCCGCTTGCAAATTCGACGCTGATTCCGAATCTGTAATCGGTTTTACGCTACGTTCATTATTAAGCATTTTTGGCGATATTATATATATCGATTTAAAGGTTTCCCATTGTGCGATGGATGTATTGCATTTTTTTTTTAAATACCAAAATGCGATTTTATATTAATGTAATCCGCTTGCAAATTCGACGCTGATTCCGAATCTGTAATCGGTTTTACGCTACGTTCATTATTAAGCATTTTTGGCGATAATATATATATCGACTTAAAGGTTTCCCATTGTGCGATGGATGTAAAGCAATTTTTTTTAAAATACTAAAATGCGATTTTATATTAATGTAATCCGCTTGCAAATTCGACGCTGATTCCGAATCTGTAATCGGTTTTACGCTACGTTCATTATTAAGCATTTTTGGCGATATTATATATATCGATTTAAAGGTTTCCCATTGTGCGATGGATGTATTGCATTTTTTTTTAAAATACCAAAATGCGATTTTATATTAATGTAATCCGCTTGCAAATTCGACGCTGATTCCGAATCTGTAATCGGTTTTACGCTACGTTCATTATTAAGCATTTTTGGCGATAATATATATATCGACTTAAAGGTTTCCCATTGTGCGATGGATGTAAAGCAATTTTTTTTAAAATACCAAAATGCGATTTTATATTAATGTAATCCGCTTGCAAATTCGACGCTGATTCCGAATCTGTAATCGGTTTTACGCTACGTTCATTATTAAGCATTTTTGGCGATAATATATATATCGACTTAAAGGTTTCCCGTTGTGCGATGGATGTATTGCAATTTTTTTTAAAATACTAAAATGCGATTTTATATTAATGTAATCCGCTTGCAAATTCGACGCTGATTCCGAATCTGTAATCGGTTTTACGCTACGTTCATTATTAAGCATTTTTGGCGATATTATATATATCGATTTAAAGGTTTCCCATTGTGCGATGGATGTATTGCATTTTTTTTTAAAATACCAAAATGCGATTTTATATTAATGTAATCCGCTTGCAAATTCGACGCTGATTCCGAATCTGTAATCGGTTTTACGCTACGTTCATTATTAAGCATTTTTGGCGATAATATATATATCGACTTAAAGGTTTCCCGTTGTGCGATGGATGTATTGCAATTTTTTTTTAAATACTAAAATGCGATTTTATATTAATGTAATCCGCTTGCAAATTCGACGCTGATTCCGAATCTGTAATCGGTTTTACGCTACGTTCATTATTAAGCATTTTTGGCGATATTATATATATCGATTTAAAGGTTTCCCATTGTGCGATGGATGTATTGCATTTTTTTTTAAAATACCAAAATGCGATTTTATATTAATGTAATCCGCTTGCAAATTCGACGCTGATTCCGAATCTGTAATCGGTTTTACGCTACGTTCATTATTAAGCATTTTTGGCGATATTATATATATCGATTTAAAGGTTTCCCATTGTGCGATGGATGTATTGCATTTTTTTTTAAAATACCAAAATGCGATTTTATATTAATGTAATCCGCTTGCAAATTCGACGCTGATTCCGAATCTGTAATCGGTTTTACGCTACGTTCATTATTAAGCATTTTTGGCGATAATATATATATCGACTTAAAGGTTTCCCATTGTGCGATGGATGTAATGCAATTTTTTTTAAAATACTAAAATGCGATTTTATATTAATGTAATCCGCTTGCAAATTCGACGCTGATTCCGAATCTGTAATCGGTTTAACGCTACGTTCATTATTAAGCATTTTTGGCGATAATATATATATCGACTTAAAGGTTTCCCATTGTGCGATGGATGTAAAGCAATTTTTTTTAAAATACTAAAATGGGATTTTATATTAATGTAATCCGCTTGCAAATTCGACGCTGATTCCGAATCTGTAATCGGTTTTACGCTACGTTCATTATTAAGCATTTTTGGCGATATTATATATATCGATTTAAAGGTTTCCCATTGTGCGATGGATGTATTGCATTTTTTTTTTAAATACCAAAATGCGATTTTATATTAATGTAATCCGCTTGCAAATTCGACGCTGATTCCGAATCTGTAATCGGTTTTACGCTACGTTCATTATTAAGCATTTTTGGCGATAATATATATATCGACTTAAAGGTTTCCCATTGTGCGATGGATGTAAAGCAATTTTTTTTAAAATACCAAAATGCGATTTTATATTAATGTAATCCGCTTGCAAATTCGACGCTGATTCCGAATCTGTAATCGGTTTTACGCTACGTTCATTATTAAGCATTTTTGGCGATAATATATATATCGACTTAAAGGTTTCCCATTGTGCGATGGATGTATTGCAATTTTTTTTAAAATACTAAAATGCGATTTTATATTAATGTAATCCGCTTGCAAATTCGACGCTGATTCCGAATCTGTAATCGGTTTTACGCTACGTTCATTATTAAGCATTTTTGGCGATATTATATATATCGATTTAAAGGTTTCCCATTGTGCGATGGATATATTGCATTTTTTTTTAAAATACCAAAATGCGATTTTATATTAATGTAATCCGCTTGCAAATTCGACGCTGATTCCGAATCTGTAATCGGTTTTACGCTACGTTCATTATTAAGCATTTTTGGCGATAATATATATATCGACTTAAAGGTTTCCCATTGTGCGATGGATGTAAAGCAATTTTTTTTAAAATACTAAAATGCGATTTTATATTAATGTAATCCGCTTGCAAATTCGACGCTGATTCCGAATCTGTAATCGGTTTTACGCTACGTTCATTATTAAGCATTTTTGGCGATATTATATATATCGATTTAAAGGTTTCCCATTGTGCGATGGATGTATTGCATTTTTTTTTAAAATACCAAAATGCGATTTTATATTAATGTAATCCGCTTACAAATTCGACGCTGATTCCGAATCTGTAATCGGTTTTACGCTACGTTCATTATTAAGCATTTTTGGCGATAATATATATATCGACTTAAAGGTTTCCCATTGTGCGATGGATGTAAAGCAATTTTTTTTAAAATACCAAAATGCGATTTTATATTAATGTAATCCGCTTGCAAATTCGACGCTGATTCCGAATCTGTAATCGGTTTTACGCTACGTTCATTATTAAGCATTTTTGGCGATAATATATATATCGACTTAAAGGTTTCCCATTGTGCGATGGATATATCGATTTAAAGGTTTCCCATTGTGCGATGGATGTATTGCATTTTTTTTTAAAATACCAAAATGCGATTTTATATTAATGTAATCCGCTTGCAAATTCGACGCTGATTCCGAATCTGTAATCGGTTTTACGCTACGTTCATTATTAAGCATTTTTGGCGATAATATATATATATCGACTTAAAGGTTTCCCATTGTGCGATGGATGTAAAGCAATTTTTTTTAAAATACTAAAATGCGATTTTATATTAATGTAATCCGCTTGCAAATTCGACGCTGATTCCGAATCTGTAATCGGTTTTACGCTACGTTCATTATTAAGCATTTTTGGCGATATTATATATATCGATTTAAAGGTTTCCCATTGTGCGATGGATGTATTGCATTTTTTTTTAAAATACCAAAATGCGATTTTATATTAATGTAATCCGCTTGCAAATTCGACGCTGATTCCGAATCTGTAATCGGTTTTACGCTACGTTCATTAATAAGCATTTTTGGCGATAATATATATATCGACTTAAAGGTTTCCCATTGTGCGATGGATGTAAAGCAATTTTTTTTTAAATACCAAAATGCGATTTTATATTAATGTAATCCGCTTGCAAATTCGACGCTGATTCCGAATCTGTAATCGGTTTTACGCTACGTTCATTATTAAGCATTTTTGGCGATAATATATATATCGACTTAAAGGTTTCCCATTGTGCGATGGATGTAATGCAATTTTTTTTAAAATACCAAAATGCGATTTTATATTAATGTAATCCGCTTGCAAATTCGACGCTGATTCCGAATCTGTAATCGGTTTTACGCTACGTTCATTATTAAGCATTTTTGGCGATAATATAAAAAAACCAAAGATTCATTTACCGTTTATTTCAACCACCACAATATAAAAAAAAAATAAAAACATCGTTAATGTATTTTTCATTCATTGCATCTCGTTATCAATTCCTTTTTCTAATAAAAAAATTGTTTTGCTATAGCTTGTTTGTCTTATTAATGAACGTAGCGTAAAACTGATTACAGATTCGGAATCAGCGTCGAATTTGCAAGCGGATTACATTAATATAAAATCGCATTTTGGTATTTTAAAAAAAAATGCAATACATCCATCGCACAATGGGAAACCTTTAAGTCGATATATATATTATCGCCAAAAATGCTTAATAATGAACGTAGCGTAAAACCGATTACAGATTCGGAATCAGCGTCGAATTTGCAAGCGGATTACATTAATATAAAATCGCATTTTGGTATTTTAAAAAAAATTGCATTACATCCATCGCACAATGGGAAACCTTTAAATCGATATATATAATATCGCCAAAAATGCTTAATAATGAACGTAGCGTAAAACCGATTGCAGATTCGGAATCAGCGTCGAATTTGCAAGCGGATTACATTAATATAAAATCGCATTTTAGTATTTTAAAAAAAATTGCAATACATCCATCGCACAATGGGAAACCTTTAAGTCGATATATATATTATAGCCGAAAATGCTTATTAATGAACGTAGCGTAAAACTGATTACAGATTCGGAATCAGCGTCGAATTTGCAAGCGGATTACATTAATATAAAATCGCATTTTGGTATTTAAAAAAAAATTGCATTACATCCATCGCACAATGGGAAACCTTTAAGTCGATATATATATTATCGCCAAAAATGCTTAATAATGAACGTAGCGTAAAACCGATTACAGATTCGGAATCAGCGTCGAATTTGCAAGCGGATTACATTAATATAAAATCGCATTTTGGTATTTTAAAAAAAAATGCAATACATCCATCGCACAATGGGAAACCTTTAAATCGATATATATAATATCGCCAAAAATGCTTAATAATGAACGTAGCGTAAAACCGATTACAGATTCGGAATCAGCGTCGAATTTGCAAGCGGATTACATTAATATAAAATCGCATTTTAGTATTTTAAAAAAAATTGCAATACATCCATCGCACAATGGGAAACCTTTAAGTCGATATATATATTATAGCCGAAAATGCTTATTAATGAACGTAGCGTAAAACTGATTACAGATTCGGAATCAGCGTCGAATTTGCAAGCGGATTACATTAATATAAAATCGCATTTTGGTATTTTAAAAAAAAATGCAATACATCCATCGCACAATGGGAAACCTTTAAGTCGATATATATATTATCGCCAAAAATGCTTAATAATGAACGTAGCGTAAAACCGATTACAGATTCGGAATCAGCGTCGAATTTGCAAGCGGATTACATTAATATAAAATCGCATTTTGGTATTTTAAAAAAAATTGCATTACATCCATCGCACAATGGGAAACCTTTAAGTCGATATATATATTATCGCCAAAAATGCTTAATAATGAACGTAGCGTAAAACCGATTACAGATTCGGAATCAGCGTCGAATTTGCAAGCGGATTACATTAATATAAAATCGCATTTTGGTATTTTAAAAAAAATTGCTTTACATCCATCGCACAATGGGAAACCTTTAAGTCGATATATATATTATCGCCAAAAATGCTTATTAATGAACGTAGCGTAAAACCGATTACAGATTCGGAATCAGCGTCGAATTTGCAAGCGGATTACATTAATATAAAATCGCATTTTGGTATTTTAAAAAAAAATGCAATACATCCATCGCACAATGGGAAACCTTTAAATCGATATATATAATATCGCCAAAAATGCTTAATAATGAACGTAGCGTAAAACCGATTACAGATTCGGAATCAGCGTCGAATTTGCAAGCGGATTACATTAATATAAAATCGCATTTTAGTATTTTAAAAAAAATTGCTTTACATCCATCGCACAATGGGAAACCTTTAAGTCGATATATATATTATCGCCAAAAATGCTTAATAATGAACGTAGCGTAAAACCGATTACAGATTCGGAATCAGCGTCGAATTTGCAAGCGGATTACATTAATATAAAATCGCATTTTGGTATTTTAAAAAAAAATGCAATATATCCATCGCACAATGGGAAACCTTTAAATCGATATATATAATATCGCCAAAAATGCTTAATAATGAACGTAGCGTAAAACCGATTACAGATTCGGAATCAGCGTCGAATTTGCAAGCGGATTACATTAATATAAAATCGCATTTTAGTATTTTAAAAAAAATTGCAATACATCCATCGCACAATGGGAAACCTTTAAGTCGATATATATATTATCGCCAAAAATGCTTAATAATGAACGTAGCGTAAAACCGATTACAGATTCGGAATCAGCGTCGAATTTGCAAGCGGATTACATTAATATAAAATCGCATTTTGGTATTTTAAAAAAAATTGCTTTACATCCATCGCACAACGGGAAACCTTTAAGTCGATATATATATTATCGCCAAAAATGCTTAATAATGAACGTAGCGTAAAACCGATTACAGATTCGGAATCAGCGTCGAATTTGCAAGCGGATTACATTAATATAAAATCGCATTTTGGTATTTAAAAAAAAAATGCAATACATCCATCGCACAATGGGAAACCTTTAAATCGATATATATAATATCGCCAAAAATGCTTAATAATGAACGTAGCGTAAAACCGATTACAGATTCGGAATCAGCGTCGAATTTGCAAGCGGATTACATTAATATAAAATCGCATTTTAGTATTTTAAAAAAAATTGCTTTACATCCATCGCACAATGGGAAACCTTTAAGTCGATATATATATTATCGCCAAAAATGCTTAATAATGAACGTAGCGTTAAACCGATTACAGATTCGGAATCAGCGTCGAATTTGCAAGCGGATTACATTAATATAAAATCGCATTTTGGTATTTTAAAAAAAAATGCAATACATCCATCGCACAATGAGAAACCTTTAAATCGATATATATAATATCGCCAAAAATGCTTAATAATGAACGTAGCGTAAAACCGATTACAGATTCGGAATCAGCGTCGAATTTGCAAGCGGATTACATTAATATAAAATCGCATTTTGGTATTTTAAAAAAAAATGCAATACATCCATCGCACAATGGGAAACCTTTAAATCGATATATATAATATCGCCAAAAATGCTTAATAATGAACGTAGCGTAAAACCGATTACAGATTCGGAATCAGCGTCGAATTTGCAAGCGGATTACATTAATATAAAATCGCATTTTAGTATTTTAAAAAAAATTGCAATACATCCATCGCACAACGGGAAACCTTTAAGTCGATATATATATTATCGCCAAAAATGCTTAATAATGAACGTAGCGTAAAACCGATTACAGATTCGGAATCAGCGTCGAATTTGCAAGCGGATTACATTAATATAAAATCGCATTTTGGTATTTTAAAAAAAATTGCTTTACATCCATCGCACAATGGGAAACCTTTAAGTCGATATATATATTATCGCCAAAAATGCTTAATAATGAACGTAGCGTAAAACCGATTACAGATTCGGAATCAGCGTCGAATTTGCAAGCGGATTACATTAATATAAAATCGCATTTTGGTATTTTAAAAAAAAATGCAATACATCCATCGCACAATGGGAAACCTTTAAATCGATATATATAATATCGCCAAAAATGCTTAATAATGAACGTAGCGTAAAACCGATTACAGATTCGGAATCAGCGTCGAATTTGCAAGCGGATTACATTAATATAAAATCGCATTTTAGTATTTAAAAAAAAATTGCTTTACATCCATCGCACAATGGGAAACCTTTAAGTCGATATATATATTATCGCCAAAAATGCTTAATAATGAACGTAGCGTAAAACCGATTACAGATTCGGAATCAGCGTCGAATTTGCAAGCGGATTACATTAATATAAAATCGCATTTTGGTATTTAAAAAAAAAATGCAATACATCCATCGCACAATGGGAAACCTTTAAATCGATATATATAATATCGCCAAAAATGCTTAATAATGAACGTAGCGTAAAACCGATTACAGATTCGGAATCAGCGTCGAATTTGCAAGCGGATTACATTAATATAAAATCGCATTTTAGTATTTTAAAAAAAATTGCAATACATCCATCGCACAATGGGAAACCTTTAAGTCGATATATATATTATAGCCGAAAATGCTTATTAATGAACGTAGCGTAAAACTGATTACAGATTCGGAATCAGCGTCGAATTTGCAAGCGGATTACATTAATATAAAATCGCATTTTGGTATTTTAAAAAAAATTGCTTTACATCCATCGCACAATGGGAAACCTTTAAGTCGATATATATATTATCGCCAAAAATGCTTAATAATGAACGTAGCGTAAAACCGATTACAGATTCGGAATCAGCGTCGAATTTGCAAGCGGATTACATTAATATAAAATCGCATTTTAGTATTTTAAAAAAAATTGCATTACATCCATCGCACAATGGGAAACCTTTAAGTCGATATATATAATATCGCCAAAAATGCTTAATAATGAACGTAGCGTAAAACCGATTACAGATTCGGAATCAGCGTCGAATTTGCAAGCGGATTACATTAATATAAAATCGCATTTTAGTATTTTAAAAAAAATTGCTTTACATCCATCGCACAATGGGAAACCTTTAAGTCGATATATATATTATCGCCAAAAATGCTTAATAATGAACGTAGCGTAAAACCGATTACAGATTCGGAATCAGCGTCGAATTTGCAAGCGGATTACATTAATATAAAATCGCATTTTAGTATTTTAAAAAAAATTGCAATACATCCATCGCACAATGGGAAACCTTTAAGTCGATATATATATTATCGCCAAAAATGCTTAATAATGAACGTAGCGTAAAACCGATTACAGATTCGGAATCAGCGTCGAATTTGCAAGCGGATTACATTAATATAAAATCGCATTTTGGTATTTTAAAAAAAATTGCTTTACATCCATCGCACAATGGGAAACCTTTAAGTCGATATATATATTATCGCCAAAAATGCTTATTAATGAACGTAGCGTAAAACCGATTACAGATTCGGAATCAGCGTCGAATTTGCAAGCGGATTACATTAATATAAAATCGCATTTTGGTATTTTTAAAAAAAATGCTATACATCCATCGCACAATGGGAAACCTTTAAATCGATATATATAATATCGCCAAAAATGCTTAATAATGAACGGATTACATTAATTTAAAATCACATTTTGGTATTTTAAACGCTTAATTATCATAAGACGTAACCGAATATAAAAATGTATTTAAAAAAAAATAGTAAAATATAAAACTTAGACAACGACACATAGTGTTCCCAAGCGGTCACCCATCTAAGTACTAACTATGCCCTATGTTGCTTGACTTCGGTGATCGAACGAGTACCGGTATGTTAAACATGGTATGGTCGTTGTCGTATACATTCAACTCAATTTTCAAATAAATTTAATTTTGTATTCAAATATAAAATAATATTATTATTTTAATAAATTTAATGAATTTTAATAAAACTCTTTATATTAAAACTGCATTAAAAATTTTTAAGTTGTTACAAAAAATTTTCATATTTTTATATTAATGTTTATGTTATTACGAATCTTCGATAGAAAGGTGAGTCTAAACGGATCGCAGTATTACGGGTGCTCTACCCTTCACTGCACCTTCATCGATAAAAATGTCGTTTGCAATTGAATCTGGGTTCAAAAATTGTTAATACCAATAATTTAATTGAATCAAATTGATTACTACTATTTATCAGCCTGATAATAGCTAATATTAGTCTTTTATTTAACAATTTGTATTGTATCATTTAAATATAATTATAATGTATTGAATTGTAAATAAACTTACAAATCCTACTTACAGTAGCACTAATTGATTATGATGTGCTTACTTAATTTTTTTTCATATTATTATATTAATATTTAAGTTATAACGAATCTTCGATAGGATGATGAGTCTAAAGGGATCGCAGTATGACGGCTGCTCTACCCTTCACTGCACTTCCATCGATAACAATGTCGTTTGCAATTGAATCTGGGTTCAAAAATTGTTACTAACAATAATTTAATTGAATCAAATTGATAACTACTCTTTATAAGCATGATAATAGCTAAAAGTAGTCTTTTATTTAACAATTTGTATTGTATCATTTAAATTTAATTATAATGTATTGAATTGTATATAAACTTACAAATCCTAATTATAGTAGCACTAATTGATTATAATGTGCTTACTTAAATTTTTTTCATATTATTATATTAATACTTAAGTTATAACGAATCTTCGATAGGAGGATGAGTCTAAAGGGATCGCAGTATGACGGCTGCTCTACCCTTCACAGCGCCTC
>OX371226.1:18539393-18647198 GCA_947310385.1 Nephrotoma appendiculata | reverse complement strand
TATTGTCAAATCAGTCTGAAAGGTTATGCTTCTAAAATTGTGTATATCGTTTCTTTCTAGTAGTATCAAAATTATCCAATTAACATTTTATACCCCGTTTACACCAGTAGAATAAAAGTATGTAGCAAAAAAGTATGTTGGTGTAAACTCAAACTAAAATACTTTAATACTTTATCACGTACTATTTTGCTATTAAAGTATAATAGCTATCAAATAATATAGGTATTATAGTCGTGGTTTAAACTCTACTTTAATATTATAATACTTTAATTTCGTTAATTTTTGTTCAAGTGGCCGGTAAAGACATTTTTGTATGGATATACATTTCCATTTGTGGTATTAAACAAAAAAAAATTATATTTGTTAAACAAAAAAGTAATATAGTATTATAGTATGGGTTTACACCGCTTGTGATGTAAACTGGCCGGGTATTATACTTTATTAGCAAAAAAGTATTATACCATTAAAGTAGCTCTGGTGTAAACCCAGTATTATTTATCAATTTTGATAGTCTACGAATTCCAGAATATCTAAATAACGAATATTAAAAATGTGATGTTTCTAAAATTTGAAATGCGAATTCAAAATGCTTCATTAATGTAACACTGATAATATAACTATTATAGTCTATTTTAAATTCCACTGTTATAGCCCATTTTTTCATTTTGGCAGTTGCTTCTAATATTTGGCACCTTAAAAAAAATAGAATTTTTGCTAATTAAATAATATATAATTTACTTAACATCAAGTAGAGAATTTTCGGAACGAATATCTTCGCTGGTCCGGATGGTTAAAAGTGTTGATTTTACTATTTTTCTGAGCACGTTGCTGTCGCGGGTTCGTTTTACGATGTAATAAATAGATAAAAGTAATAAGAAATAGATCGATCGGAAAACGGTTGCGCTGTTGTGCATTTGTACACTCCTAGTTGATACAGGAGGGAACTATTAAATAATCATTTGTTAGGCTTATTGCCTACACAACATGCAGCAATATGTAAAAAATGGTTACAGAGATCTCGTAAGAGGTTTATTGATTTATATGCCGCAGATAATAATATAAAAGCTTTTACACGGAAAATATCTTAATTTACAAATGTTAATTCTTCGTT
The DNA here is from genome assembly GCA_947310385.1 of Nephrotoma appendiculata. Classification (NCBI taxonomy): domain Eukaryota; kingdom Metazoa; phylum Arthropoda; class Insecta; order Diptera; family Tipulidae; genus Nephrotoma; species Nephrotoma appendiculata. The sequence continues at coordinate 18,646,087 of OX371226.1, read as the reverse complement.
TAACATGCTTGTTGCTTTAATAATGCGGCGAAAGACTAATTCATCTGATAAGAGAATGAAGTGAATAAAAAAATGAAACTTACCTTGCATGATTACATTCATTCTTAAGGTCAAAACATGGTTTTTCCAGTTTTAAAGTGTTGTACCATTATTTGTTGTTTGTTTGGAAAAGTTGTTAAATAATTGAACGTATATATTCGAACGTTTTGTTTACTGAATTTTGAATCACCTTGTATATAATGTTTTCAAAAACTATAAATTATGGTTTTTAACTTATATCATTTTCTGTGGCAGCAAAATATTGATCCCGGATCAATAATATGACGTCAGTTTTGATCCAACATGGCTTCTTTGTTTACATTTTTTGTCTTTTATTTTTTGATCCCGGATCAATTAAAAATACAAAAAATTTGTTGGATTTTTTATTGATCCGGGATCAAAAAATAAAAAGACAAAAAATGTAAACAAAGAAGCCGTGTTGGATCATAAATGACGTCATATTATTGATCCGGGATCAATATTTTGCTGCCACAGAAAATGATATTAATTTCTTTTTCTATATGGTTTATTTTTTTAATTTTTAACTAAAAATAAATTGAAAGGACGATTTCGTTGCTGTTAATATATATTAAAAATATATTTATTTGTTTCATTTTTGAATTTGTATTTAAAATATTATATACATATTTATATATGTATATTTATAAACATTTACAGGGATAGATAAAAGGTCGGGACGCTGAATTATTTCAAAAAGTAAAAGGTATCACAAAATAAAAAGTTAGATAAAAATTTCATAGGTTTAAAATTTCTTAGTTAAGATATTGGTTGGATCACGAAACACTCCGTCGAAGTCAACTTTAGACTAGTTTTTAGAAACTCATATTTTATTTTAAATTCGTCTAGATGAGGTTCAGTCGTTTTTAGACAACACACAATAAATCTTAATCTTATTAAAAATTATCTTCGATACACACAATGAAAATTTAAAATAAGAAATTCACACAAAAAAATGTAACAATACAAAAACTATCAAAAGCATTTAAATTTTGAGATCCTAATGCAACAGGTTTTGGTTAGAAAATGTGTGTGTAATATTTTCTTGAAAATTTGACTACGACTAATAAAAGATTTTTATTCAAATTTTAAAAGTTAAGTTTGGTCATTTTTAAATCTATGAAAATTTCGTCTAATTGTTGTTTCGAGATAATCCAGATTTCAACCTTTCCTCCCATTAATGTATTTTAAAACATATAGGTATATATACATAACTTACCTTAAAAATAACGTTGCCAAAATTTGTACACGGTAAAAATTTCTAATTTCATATTCAGCTGAGGTCAAAAATATTGATTGATTGTCCATTTTTAGAAAATGTGTAAAAAATTAAAATTTTTTAAAATAATTTTTTTGTTTATGTAAGTTTAACTCCCACTACTATTAAGCTTCTTGATATTTAAAGTTCTTAATCTTAGCTCCTTATTTTGGTACCAAATGGTGGTAAGTTGAACAGTACTCGGTGGTACCAAACAGTATTCGTATTAGAATTGATTTCGCGTTATTGATTACATACAGTAAAACAAAAATTTACTGATTGATGTAAGGTTTTTAAAACTTACTCGTTTAAAAATATTTAATAATTACCGTGAACAAACTAGCTGCGTTAATTTCGAGGGCGAGTGACAAATTGTATAAATTTAAGTTTATTTTAATTTATTAATCTAATTAGTTAAATAATATAAAAAAGTTTGTTATATAAACAATTATAAAAATATGAAATACGCGCATTCCATCAGTTACGAATTAAACAAAAATTATTATTTATTTTATATTTTAGTTTGTTTTTAAGTTATGTAATAATTCCTTGAAATGTTTTATTTTTAATATAAGATTTAAATTTCAACTTAAAGCATTTCAACTTTATTTGAAATTGTATCGAACATATAAAAACAATTTTCTAACCAAACGTGTTTTGAATCATTCCAAAAATTTACAACATAAAATAAACCTTCAACTGTAGCGGCTAATCCAAATAAAAAAGATAATAAACTTTTTCAAGTTAAAATTTCGAATGTGTGTTACAATTTAATACAAATTCTGACAAGCAGAATTGTTATTATTTATTAATAAATTTATTAATGTTTAAGTTTCTTTTTCATATGAAAATGCTTTTAACTACTACTTTTTTTTTTTTTTTTTTGTTACATTTTGGCAAAATTTCCGAATGAAATTGAATTATATTTTAAATTAAAATCATATTATTATTTATATTGTTAAAATGTTGCAAACGTACTTGAATAACTGAAAGTCCTTTAAAATGTTTCCTTGCAAAAATGTATGTAATATGCACACAAATTAACGAGGAAGCGAAAAATTTGAATGAGATAGATTTGATTTGATTTTTGAGAGACAAGTTTCATTGTGACTATTTTATAGTAGCCTCTGAAAAACCAGCGAACAACTCAGTTTCAGAATTTTTATGTTTTGTTTTTCATAATTTCAACCGATCTACTGAATACATTCCTGGTGCCATTTTTAATAATACATATTTATGACGTGCTGTGATTCAGATCGGATGCTTTTCAAAAATATTAAAATGAGTATTCTATTTCAGATTTTTTGAGTTGTTGATGTTATGGTTCGTCTTCAAATTTAAAATTCTGTATAAACATTTTGATTGAATTGGAGAAAGATGTGTGAAGTGTGCAAAGAAGTATGTGATGTATGTGCATTTGTAGGTATGTTAAATATTTTAACGAGATAAATGAGAAAATAATATTTAGTAATTTTTAAATTCATGCCAAAAAAAAACGGATGTGAATTTCATGTTAAAATGTACATATCTAATAATATTCACTTTTTTGGTTTGATGTTTTGAAATAAATTTAGTCGAATTTAGTTTGCTAAATTAAATTCAGCTTAAACTTTTTTTTTGAATAAATCGGCAATTATTCTCTCTGTAAATTTCTACACAAAATGCTCCTTACCAAACCAAACCGGCATGAAAAATGATTTTATGTGTTACCCGCACCCAACTGGTCATCGGCGGGCTATACCCAAAAAATTTGGTTATTTTAAAATTATGAAGTATGCACAAATATAGTATTTATGTTAATTTATAATACGGTGTGATTGGATCTTTTATTCCGTATCAGATAGCGGCGCATCCGGAGCTTTCGATACTCTTATTCTCTCTGAGAGATAAGTAAATTAAAATATTCAAAGTTAGTAGCGTCGTCTTAAATGAATAACCATAAAAAATTAATTTTCGTTTTACACTCCGCGTACATTTTGAACTAGTTGTTTTTCGCGAAGTATCTGTACAAAATAATCAGGGTTCTCAGAGAAAGAGAATGTCGAAAGTTTTGGGTCATCTATAGAAAACACATTTAAAAAAAAAATTACAAACATATTTTACCGATCAAAATGGGTAAGATAAAATGACGTTTGATGGCGGGTCTGAAAAAAAATCATAATTCAAATCTAATTTATAAATAAAACAGTGGTCCTATTATAATTGGTCAGAAAATTCGATGCCGTCGGAAAATACGTTGTCGTAAAATCCGATCCGAATATTCGTATTATGAAACATGTATTTTTACTGTCAAACTTGAATGAATGAAATTAATTTTAATTCCAAAATTTAGCCGGTTGGTTGCTAAACCTTTCCTTTCCATAAACGAAATAAGAATTTTGAAACTGTTGTCCATTTGTTGAAGACTTATAATATCGAAATTTTCAGTATATACTTTATTTAAATGTGATTAAAATAATTTAATAGAGATATGTACTTACATTTTAAAATTTATTAAATTTTTAAGTAATTAAATAACATAAAAAGTCTGAACGTTTGTTTTCCGCGCATATACTACAATATCCGTCACCTTACCAGCAGTCGGATTTGACATTTGACTTTTGTCGTAAAATCCGCATTACGCGGATTTTTATTTCATAATAGCAATTTCCTCGGCGGATCGTATTTTTTTAGTTTCATAATACGAATATCCGACGCGAAACGGATTTTACAACGTCGGAAAAATTTCATAATAGGGGCCCTGATAATTTACTATTTTAATAAATACACATAAATATTACTTTTTCCGATAATAACAACAACAACCAATATCCAATTTATTTTACAAACCGTGAAGCGCCTAAAACCTAATAATGTATGTAATAATTATCTTCATACTAAGGTTACAAATTACAACAATATTTAATTCGATCAACGCTATACGTTAAATTGATTTTTCGCGTTAATAATTAAATTGACATTCATTTATATAGCATTGAAAAGTATCTAAATTATTTCATCAGTCATAAGTATATTAAACTTTTAGTTTTAATCCTTGAAATTGTGCGAATTATATATTGTTATAAATTAGTAAATGTCCTTATGTCTTGTTTATTAAGGACAACTAAGATGCTGTAATATTTGTTCATGTTTGGACACGAAATTCTTACAAGAAGTTAATAAGAATTAATTATAAACCATGAATTTTTGAAAATGCTGGCGCACAACGATTGTAGACTCCTTACAGCTCAAAATTAATAGAATTTTAGAAGATTGTATCGGCGTGTACCACCTTCCTTAAGCTTCAATAAGTTCTAGCTATGCGATAACTGTTTGGCTCTATTCATATTTGTTGGGATATTTGTGTTTGTTTGTTCATGAGTGAAAAGATGAAATTGACAAAATGATAACTAGCGTTATCTTTATTTTAATAGTTTTGTTGCTTGATTGATTGATTTTACCTTATGATGATCTTTATGTTTTCGGTAGTAATGAAACAAAGTGATAAATAACACAACTTTACCGACTGATCAGTTGATTTTAATTTTTTCAAATGTTAGACAGAATTGAAATTATATATGAAAAAGCATCTACAATTTTACCGGTTTTATTTTGCTTGATTCTAAATCTTTAAAAATTCATTCACAATAACGCTCCAAAAACTTTCATACCACTTTTTGTTGCTTTGTTTAAAAATAGTTAGAAGACCGAAGCAATACGCTTGACGGTGGAAATAATTAAAATTTAAGAGAGAAGGAATAATTAAGTTTAAAGAAATTAATAATGTTATTTTACGCATAAGTTTATTAACCGATTCATAATAATTAACCTCTAAACCCATTTCAATATACAGCCAGTAACGAAAATGATCATACACCACATTTTGATTATAGAACTTATTTTGCAGTTTTTTATTAGAATAAATTATTTTACAAATTAATAAATCCAAATATACAAAATAAAAATTCATTTGCCGTTTATAATAAAAAAAAAGAAAAAACCAAGAATTTTTTGGAACGAAAATGATCATACACTTTAAGTACAATCCTTGATTTTTTTTTAAATCATTTGCATAAATTATGTTTCATAATTATTTTAATATCGAGTTGGTCCTCCTTTATATTTATAACCTCTTTCATATTGAATACGGGCGTATACAAACTAAAATGTAACGATTGGGAGGCGTTCGCCCGGTGTTAGAAAGAAAACTACGAACGAAGAATGCCAAATAATAATTAATATGAAATGGACTGGAAAATCTGTGTGTGAAATTAGAAAATTAGTTGGACGAAGTCATTCTACAGTCGCCTAAATAATATCCACATTCAACGTCACACAATTGGTTGAAGACAGACAGGACGAAAACCAACATTTTCCAATCAAGACGAGCGAAAGATTTTAGATTTGGTGAGAGAAAATCCAAAAACAAGCGCTCCAAAACTAGCTTCAGAAGTAGAGAAGGAACTTAATAAAGCTACCCACCCCCAAAATATTAGAAGGGTTTTGTGGAAACGTAGATATCATGGCCGTGTGCCACACAAGATGCGATTAATTTTGAATTATAATTCCAAAACAAGAATTGAAGTTGGAAAAAATTAAAAACAAATGGCTTCAACTCCTGGAAGACGGTTGTTTTTATGGATGAAAGTAAATTCAACATTTTTGAGCCGATGAGAAAAGTAAAATTTGGAGAAAACCTGCTAAAACGCTGGAGCTAAAACACGTCATCCCAACTATTAAACATAATGGTGGTTCGGTTATGCTACGGGGTTCAATGTCGGCGGGTGCAATCCAGGGAACAATTACGGCCCGTGTCATCATGGATCTTCCAGCAAGACAACGATCCTAAGCATACGGTCCACATTGTGAAAGAATGGACTCTGAATAACGTTCCAAACCAGTTACATTCGCCACCCCACACGCCTGACCTGAACTTCAATGAATATTTATGGGATCACCAAGAACGCCAAATTAGAAAATACAGGATTACCAGAAAAAAAACGTTGCAAGGAACAATAATTAAAAAATGGAATAAAATTTCACCGGAAGTTACCAAGAAGTTAGTACAATCAAAACCTAGAAGATTGAAAGAGGTTATAAAAAATAAAGGAGGACCAACTCGATATTAAAATAATTATGAAACATAATTTATGCAAATGATTTAAATAAAATCATGGATCGTTCTAAAAGTGTATGATCATTTTCGTTGCAAAAAAATCTTGATCTTTTTCTTTTTTTTATTATAAACGGTAAATGAACTTTTATTTTGTAATTTTGGATTTGTTAATTTGTAAAATAATTTATTCTAATAAAAAACTGCAAAATAAGTTCTATAATCCTTATATTTTGTAAATTTGTCTCAAAAATCAAGATGTATGATCATTTTCGCTACTGACTGTATTTTTTCTTCGATTTGATTGAAAGATTTATTGTAAATTATTATTATTTCTAAAAGGTTATTGTGGATAATAGCCAGACATTGTTTTACATCTGAGGTGAGCTTAATAGGAAATTGAGAGTTTTGATAACCTCACCTTAATATAAAACAATATCTGGTTACCATTCAGAATAATCAAATATTTCAATTAATTCCTCATTGTAATTAGTTCTATGTATTATCAAAGAATCACAATTCGTTTTGTGATCCAACAAGTTTAACCACGCCTATTGTCACATCCCTTTAAACAGTTTTATTAGGACTGGGAATTCTTCATAATATTTTTAGGCATTTCGAATCCTTTTTCAAACCATGCGAAGAATCATCGAGTCAGTTGAAACTGGTTTGGTCTCGTTTTGTTAGATCCAATTTTTTCGTTTACCATTTGCTTCTTGCAATATTGTTTTATGTCATAGTTTATCAATTGGTAAATCCAATCAGTAATCGCATGATTAAATGCCGTTTTCACAAATAATCTACAAAATAAATGTTGTTTTCGTATGTATTATATTAGACTTTAGGTGGTTCAACATTTTTTGACATTCCTTTGTCCAGAAGATAGGATTCCTTTTCTCCAGGGATTGAACCAATATTTATAATTTACGATTATAACGAAGATAAATTTCAGTTTGTTAAGCTTAATGACTACACCTGCACTAATTCAATAACTGCAATAATTCACCGAGGGATAGATTCTGACCAATTGGCAAAAAATTCATTAAAATATCACAAATGATATTTAAATATTAACTGCAATAATTTGACAATAGGATCGTAGGTTCTTTAAGTAATTCTAATGAGGTGATGTTTTCAAAATATCACAAACAGTTTTGTAACAAATAGTAGAGAATTTATTTCGCCGTGACTTTAAATTTTTCTTGTAAAATTAGTGTGAATACAATTTTTAAACGATTTTTGCAGTGAAATAAATCCTAATTACGAAACTCAATACTAAATACTTAGATAAAAAATTTGTACATTTATTGGAATTATTGCGAAATGTTTAGCAGTTTTTTTGTTGATTTTCAAGTATAAGTTATGTGTTTAGGAATTTATGTTAGAAATTGAAAACAAATTAGCAATGCAAATGTAATTACATAACTGCTATAAATGTTATGTCATTTTGTTATAATCGGAAATTATCTGTAACAATAGTTTGTTCAAATAAAAATAATCATGGATAATTGTCATTTTATTAGAATATAACCCCTAGAGTGAGTGAAAGGAGAAAGATATAGTGAAATAGTTCTAAAAGTATTATAGTTTTTTTATATTTTATATTATATTTATTTATACTAATACCATAGAAAAATCAGTTTACTACCATAGATTTCTCATTTTTATAAATCGAGAGAAAAAAATGAGTTGAATAAAAAACTTCTGATAATTCCAATGTCATGATTGTTTTGTGTTTTTATTTTTACATTGCGCGCAATGTAAACTCACAATACAATTATGACATTGGAATTATCAGAAGCTTTTTACACAACTCATTTTTATCTCTTGATTTATAAAAATGAAAAATCTATGGTAAACTTATTTTTCTATGCTAATACTTTTACTTTGCTTTAAGTTTTTAAATTAATAGTAATTATTTCTATGTTATAATATGTGCTATAATAATGTCCCCTATTCCATGGGAAAAATCTGTTGTCAGTAAAAATCAAAGCGAGAAAAAATATAGATTTTATTGGTTGTGTACAAAACAAAAAATGTTGTCAGTAAAATTTTACTGGAGAATAGTTGTGATGGTGTTTGTGTACTGCCATAATACTGCTATAAAAAATCTAAATTGATGTATTTTTTATGGCAGCATCAGAATCTACTTAAATATAAGTCCTGCTTACTCTTCTCATTGACATATACCTATTAAAAAACAAAACTATCAAAGAGTGTGTTGGTTACACTAACAATGCAACGTAAAATTTGATTTTTTTCTTCATTTTTTTTGTTTCTGCACTAATACATTTATACTTAGTTATTTAAAAAAAAATTACTATGGAAAAAAAGTTCCAATACATCTTTACTTAGTTATTGTGTTATCGTGTGTGTTGAGTTAGCAGGACTTATATTTAAGTAGATTCTGGCAGCATTGTTCATACATCTACAAAAAATGTATGTACATACATTTCTTATTCTTCTTTACATACTGATAAGAAATTTATCTCACACATACAAAATAAATCGTTCGCCATTTTTATAGTTAAATGTCGATTTTTTTTTTTTTTATGTTGATATTTGTTAACGATAAAGGTTTTTTGTGGTACATACTATATATAAAAATTAAAATATATCAAAAAAAAACGAATTGTACGAAAATGTACAAATTAAAACTTTTATGAAATGTTTAGGTTATGCCAAAATGTAAAACCGTAAAATTTTACTATAAAAATGAAATATAAATATTTCTGTTCTTCATCACTCTTATGGAATTTAATTTTTTTTTTTGCGTTTTATCAGTAAAAAAAATAGTAAATTTTTTCCATGGAATTAAGGTTCACTTTGGATGTTTGTATTACTGCTGATATTGGAATATTTGTAGTGAACTAAATCAATTTCTACCACAAAAATTTTAACCATAACATTAAGGATCACCCTAATATACATAAGTTATATAAATAAATATACTGTTTAACAGATTTTTCGATCCTGTGAAAGCGTTAAAATAAAAGTAGGAAGAGCCTAAATCGCAGGTGTCTTGAAGGGTAAAATATAAAAAGCATGTAAGGAGTAAAAATAAAATTTTTAAAAAATTATAAAAAAATATGTAGTGAATAAAAAATTTAAAATTTGTAGTTTTAAATTATTTTTTATAAAAAAAAAAATATTTTTTTATTTTTATTTTCATTAAGGCGGTATTCATATTATTCTAATTATTGAAAATAAATTTTTTTTGTCTTTAGGATGAAAACTAAGCTAATTAATTTTATTTGTGTTTAACTTACTACGTAAGAATCATGCCACAATGCCAAAGTGATAACGTGACAAACACTAAACAGATTTCTCATCAGCAACAGGTATTGCTAATTCATGATTAACTTCACATCTGTTAGCAATAGTATTTGTGTACTCAAGTTGTATAGACTACTTGCTATTTCAATGCATTCTACGCTCACCACGAAATGTTTTTACTCAGAATATCATAAAACAACGTCAAAATAATATTGGACAATGCACAATAAAATCGGCAACCCTGGCAGTGCACGAATACATCGTTACACAATTGGTCCGGCCTACACTGCCTTACACAACGATGGGACATGCACTCCGAGCTAACCATGCCCTATAATTTGTTGATTGTTACTTGGCACAAAACGCATTCTTGGAAATCAAGTAATAGATTACCAGTTACAAATGTACTTTAGGAGAAGGACCACAATACAGTTTTTCTCAAAATACAAGGTGATACCAAATATTATATAGTATCAATATAGGACACTGCCTTGTAAAATCGTGTTCCAAAATTGTATTTCTATAAGACAAGAACGAAGTTAGCTGTTTTAGTACAAGTTCGAAAAAAAATTCGAAAATCAACACAGCAAGCGAAAAAAAAAACTGGTCAAAATAAAAAAGAGTAAATGTCATGCCTTGTCAAACATAGTACATAGCCTCAATTTTTTACTTTTAGCAAATATTATATAATATATTATAGCATACTTTGAGATACAGTAGGTTCTGTTCAAAAGAAATTAATTTCTTCAGTTTTTTATTTCGTATTTTCAACTATTCTAACAAAACACACAAAAGTAAAACAAAACACAAATAATTTTCGTTTGGTGTACGACTGGTACGAAACGATCGTGTTTTGCTATGATTTTTTGTTTTTCGTACGTTTTAGCGCATCAAGTAAAATTCCTGTTGTTGCTGATCATAAATTTTTGTTTTAATTAGTTTAGTTGCTGGTGATATTCTAATAAAAGAAGTTATGTTGTATTTTTGTGTTTTGTAGTTTCATACTTACATAAAATTTCTAAAGTGCAAAGATTTATGTTATATCAGTGTTGATGTTTGATATAGCTTTTCGATATTTTAGTGAACTGTTATCCGCTTACCACTGGTGAGGGCTATGGCAATAACAGTCTGAAGTGTTGTTTTAAACTACTTTATTTTTATTAGATTCTTTTGGTTTATATACAAAATTAATACATATAATTACAACTATCAAGTTGCTGAGCTTACAATTTTACCTAAATTAAAAAATATGTGTTTATGTTATTCATTATATGGACAATACTTTTGCTGATCTTATGAAAATAATAAGTGTATGCGCGCCGGAGATAATGGAAATATAAGCCGTCAAATAATATTTAGCTATTCGCATACTTATTGTTGCTGATTCGACACATTTGTGTCGCTAATGTTATGTGCTTGAACATATATAATAAATTATTCCATGTTCAAACCCGTGATTGAACATACTGCGGGGCTGTACAATTGAGAGACCTTGGCCGTGGCGTTGGTCGTGGTGGTGGTGACATGTCTTCGGAGGAAACTCGGTGATTTGTCTTGCGTCTGCAGAGATATAACAAAATTATGACCAGTCCTATGATCACCATGGTGTAAGTCATCACGTAATGATGAATGTGATGCCCTCTATTAGAAGAGTCCATTGATTTAGGTAAGGCCGTTTCCTTTAATTTTTGTTGTGCAATGGCCGTTTCAAGATTAATTATGTCCTTATTTAAACTGAGGTCCGCTGAATTGTTGGTGCCTCTCTCTGATGGAATCGTCGGTAGCTCCGATAAATATGATGAGTTTTTCAGTTCACTCTGAATCTTTATTGATGCAGCAAAAGACGAATTAATCATATAGGATTTTTCGTCGATAGTTGTGAGATAAAAATGCCCGTTTTTTAAAGTACATTTCCGATCCAGACTGAGTATCCCAGAATTTTGCAGCTTCATTGTGGTTATCTGACGATCACATATTAGATCAACGATTTTTGGTGCTGTTACTGAAAATAGCCATTTGTTTGTGTCTACTGGCATCCAATAGTTCCGTTGGTGCAATATAGTTGTTGTACAACCGTTCAAATTCTGCGCTATATGTCTTAATAGGTTCATTTCACATTGTGACTGATTTGATTGTATGTTGTAAATTGGAGAAATGGTACATAAATATCCATTATTTTTAATTTGAAGGCATTGTTGTAGTTCATCGTTAGTTAGAGGAGCGAAACGTTCTCGATGCATATTTACTATGAGGTATTCTGTTGTTCGCATTATTATGTGTAATTGACCATTTTCGATTTTTGGGATTGGTACTATGTGAAATAATTGATACGTCTCCGAGTATGCTAAAGGCATCTGGATGAGAAAGAGGATATGATTATTCGTGACTCTTGTCTGCACGGTTAGCAGGTTGTAAATGTGCCCAAGGCTATTATCGTCATCGCCTTCAGGGATCATCATGGTTGGTGAAATATAATCCTTAATTCGGTTGATTTCCTCTTTCAATTGTTGAGGGGCCAACAGGGCTGGATGGATATGTCCTTGATGGGCATTTATAATAACATCGATAATAACTCGTTGTTTATCTGCTATTCGCCTCATGATCATCATTATTTGAATAGTATATGTTGTAATAGATTGTACCCTGTCATAGTGATCACCATCTATGGATAATTGTTGGATTTTTCCATCGAGATATAAGAACTGCTGGGCGATAATTTTAAAATGATTAGCAGTCGTCTCTCTGTCGTGTTTAAATACATTTATTGTTGAGTCTATGATTGACGTTTGATTTTGGATTAATGCCAATAAATATTCTTCATTATCTTCTGCCTTTTCCAGTTGATTCTCTATATGTGAAGCATCTCTTTGATTCATGATGCCGAACGCATCACCGAGAATGTATCCTATTGTATCACCTATGTCACGTTTCCTCAGAGCGTGGTCCTTGTTCGTTGACCTCAGTAGGGCATTTTGCGATGTAATTTCCTGCATTTGTTCAGTTAGCTGGTGTACCACTACATCACAGAGTTTTGGTCTCTTCCCCCCCGTCCACCCCGTCTGACAAGTGTTATTTAGATGACTGATGTAGTATTCTATAGCGCTGATGTCGTCCCAATATCCTGATAGGTTGTAGTTTACAATTATTTTCCACCGCAATGCCATCAGGTTAACAGTTCCGGTGTTGTGGAAATATATGCCGGCGTCCGTTGGTAGCGGTTCTACAGTGCTTTCAGATGTTCCAAGGGAGAAAAGCCCTTGCATCATGCCGAGCATCAAGATTATTAGTCTCATCGTTAGTCCTTTTTTGAATATTACCTTATTGTGATATACTTGTCTTTTCTTTTTAACTTCTCGGGGAGGTTGAACACGTAAAGGTATCGTTGGTTGTTGAGGTTGCTCGACCGGTGAATGTGTATTCGTTTGGTTGGTTTCGTTCTCATGTTCTATTGGTAGTCGTGAAAGTTTGTGAATCGGTCTTTTTATAAGAGTCCCTCCCGGGCCACGAAGTGAGACTACTCGAACCTTTTGGTCTATGCCTGGATGTATTTCCGTCACTCGACCAGTTAGCCACTTTAAGGGAGGAATTTTGTCCTCTTTGATGAGAACCAGGTCCCCTATCTTCATGTTTGGTTGTTCATCTGACCATTTTCTTCTATGTTGAAATTGAATTAAGTACTCGCTATGCCATCTTCTCCAGAAATCTTGTTTAATTTTTTCTACAAGTTTCCAACGTGTTATACCGTGAATGGTTGTTTCTGCTATTGCATCTTGTGGAATTGCTTTTAGAGGTGCACCGATTAAAAAGTGTCCAGGCGTTAAGAAGGTAACATCTGTAGAATCGGTTGATAGTGGTGCCAGTGGTCTTGAATTTAAGCAAGCTTCTATTAGTGAAGTAACCGTTGATAATTCTTCAAAAGTCAATGTTGCTTCTCCAATGACTTTTATTAAGCATCTTTTTACTGACTTAACTGCCGCTTCCCATAGTCCTCCAAAATGTGGTGCAGCCGGTGGTATAAAATGCCATGTTGTTTCATCATTTGCTAATAATTGCGCAATTTCCTTATTTGAATTACGAATTAGTGCAGCTAATTCGCGTTCAAGTTGATTTTTAGCACCGACAAAGTTGGTACCATTGTCGCTATACAAATCACTGCATAATCCTCTACGTGCAGTGAATCTTTTGTATGCCGCGATGAATGCTTCACTAGTTAGATCACTGACTGGCTCAATGTGTATGGCCTTGGTTGTCATACAAACAAAAATCGCTAAATAACCCTTGTGTGCCTTGTGACCTCTTCCCTTTGTTGTTCGAATCAGAAGAGGTCCCGCATAGTCGACTCCAGTTTTCGAAAATGGTCTTCCGGGAGTAATCCGGGCGGCTGGTAAATTACCCATTAGCTGTGTTCCTGTTTTTGCATTGAAACGATGACATCTTGTACATTTCGATATGAAATGTCTTGTTAGATTCCGACCGTGGATGATCCAGTACCTGGTGCGAAGATGAGCCAGGGTTAATTGTGTTCCTCCATGCATTGTTTGTTTATGTGCTTGTTCAATCAATAGTTTAGTAATGGGATGATCTCTTGGGACAATAATCGGATGTTTCTCGTCGTAGCTCCAAGAGGTTGTGTTTTGGACTCGGCCACCAACGCGTAAGATATCATCCTGCATGAAAGGAGACACAGATTTAATCTTACTTTTATTTGCCACTCCTTTCTGGTTTGTAAGATCGTAAATTTCGTTCCTGAAGCGTTGCCTCTGTGCCAGTTTAATCAATACTTGGGTAGCTTTTTTTAGTTCTTCTGTCGTGGGAACTTCTTGGTTGTTTATAGTATTCCTTCGGCTTTTGTCAATAAATCTCAATACATATACTAGAATCCTTTTTATTGTATTGAAATTGGAATGCCTTCGATATAAATTCTCAATCGGGTTATTTGATGTCACTGTTGTGGCCCCAACAATCGGTTGTTTCAGCTCCAATTGATCTGGCGTTCCTTCTAGTTTCATTGGTGTTAGTTGGATTGCCGTTTTGAAGACGTGTTGAGGACCGTTCCACCATAAATTGTATATGATTAATTGATTGGCTTCAATACCCCGGGATGCACAATCTGCGGGGTTGTCGGATGATTTTACATAAAACCATTGAGATGAGGCAGTTAACTTCTGGATTTCCGAGATTCGATTTGCTACGAATGTTTTAAATTTGTGAGGCTTGTTTTTCACCCATCCCAAAACAATCATAGAATCCGTCCAAAAATAGGTTGGTGTTTTATCGAATTTCATGTCCTGTTGTACCTTGCTCATTAGATTAGCAAGCAGACTGGCTCCACATAACTCTAGCCTTGGTAGCGTTAACTTGGTTGCTATTGGTGCCACCCGGGTTTTTGATGTTAACAAAGTTGCCTTATTTAACGATCTATCGTAAAAATATATTACTGCTGCATAAGCCGCTTCTGAAGCATCACAAAATCCATGCAACTCTCCTGGTAACGTAGAGTTGAAGTTGATCCACCTTGGGATTTTGATCGCCTCTAGCTTCGGGAGAGAGACATAGTATTGGCAGCATTTATTTTCGACGTCTTCAGGCAGCTTCTCATCCCACGTAACGCCTGAGATCCATAGAGTTTGCATTAAAATTTTGGCTTGTATTAAGGTTGGAGACAACCATCCTAATGGATCGAAAACCTTTGATGATTCGGATAACATCTTTCTTTTTGTCATGATACCATTTTTTTCGTTAAGGTTCACCTTGAATTCGAAGGTATCGGTTGTAGGGTTCCACAGCAATCCTAATGTTTTTACAGCATCGTCGTTAATTATGATCGGCTCGAGAGCTCTCGACTCTGAACCGACAGCTTCTAATAGTTGAGGATAATTAGACGCCCATTTTCTTAGATTAAATCCTCCGGTTTTAAGTGCACTGATAAGTTGGTTTTGTGCTTTTTGAGCTTCTTCGAGGGTGTTACCTCCTGATAATACGTCATCCACGTAGAAGTCGCTCATTATTATGTTGGCCGCAATCGGGAATTTCACTTTTTCATCTGTTGCTAATTGCTGCAATGTCTTGATAGCCAGATATGGCGCAGATGACATACCGAAAGTTACGGTTGTTAGCTGGTATGATTTTATAACTTCATCTGGCGTCTTCCTCCATAATATTTTCTGATATTGTTGATCATCGGGATGTACTTTTACCTGTCTATACATTTGTTCTATATCTGCTGTGTACGCCACCTTGTATTTTCTCCATCGAATTAAAATTGACATCAGATCTTCTTGTAATTTTGGACCCACGAGTTGAGTTTCATTTAGGCTAACGTTTTTATCGGTCTTAGCTGATGCGTCAAATACTACCCTTAATTTTGTTGTAGTGCTGGTGGTTTTGACTACTGCGTGGTGAGGAATGTAATATTCGTTCTGCGTATGTCCATTACTTTCAATGAGGTGTCCCTGGTTGAAATACCCTTCTATACACTCTCGATATCTAGTAGAAAATTCATTAACTACTGACAAACGTCGTTCTAGTTGAATGAACCTAGCAAGTGCTCGTTGTTTGGATGAACCGATTGATGTTATGTTTTGTTGAAACGGAATACGTACCATGTAGCGGCCGTCGGTGGTTCGACAGTAATTCTGTCGATAATGTTCTTCACACATTCTTTCTTCTTCTGTCATAAAGTTTTTGGATGATATCTCTTCCACTTCCCAGAACCGCTTTAACTGGTTTTCAATATCTACCAAGGTAACCATGGATTGGACGCTCGGGGATTTTTCGTTTACAATATTTCCAAATATGATCCATCCTAGCTCCGTTTGTTGGGCGATTGGTTCGCCTTGATTTCCTTTTATAACTTGGTCCATCAGGATATTTGGGTAATAATCCGCACCTAATAAAATGTCAATTTTATTTGGTTGGTTGTAAGTTGGATCCGCCCACAGTAGATTATTTAAATGTTCCCATCTTTGATTATCGAAATGTTGTTCAGGTAGTGGCCGAGTTATATTCGGCAATACTAATGCTTCCATTTCCATGGAGAAGTTTGAAGAAAATCGTGCTCCTACTCGTAAAGTGACTAATTTTGTGGCAGTCGTGATATCGCTATCATTTAAGCCACTAATCTCCACATGCGTTTTTATCGGCGGTTGTTTGATTTTCTTCGATGCCTCGTTGGTGATAAATGAGATTTGTGAACCGGGATCTATTAACATTCGTAACAGGGTTGGTTGTTGCTTTCCATTTTGTACCTCAACCATTGCTGTGGCCAATAGTGTACCAGATGGTTGTTCAAATTGGTTAACAAAATGATTAGTCACAATGCATGTTTCGTTTGCTTCCTTTTTTGGATTGTCATCCACCCTTTTGGTAAGCATTGTACGTTGGGGGTGATTATTAGAGTGTAGGAGAGTGTGGTGGGCTCCTTTGCATACTAAACATCGTGTTGATTTTAAACACGGTTGATGAAATTTTTCCAAACATATTTTACACAGATTGTGTTGATTGATCAATCTGCTACGTTCCAATGTAGACATTTGTTGAAACTTCAAGCAGTCTTGAAGTTCATGTGTCTGCTTGCAATTAATGCATGTCCGTTGAGCTTTTACGTGTAGATTTTTAAGTCTTGGTAATTGTGGAGTGGTGCCTGGTTGTTGAGTTGGTCCGGAATTGCGAAAGGTGAGTGATTTTGGTCTGGCGGCTTCTAAGGCTTGGAATCTGCGTTCCAAAAATGCCAGAAATTCCTCTATTGTTGGCATCTCACGAGGATCAGGAATGGTCATCTCAAACAGCCTCAAACTTTCATTATCTAGTTTTCTGATTACAATTGGAATTACTATGTAATTCCAAGATATGGTTATTACGCCCAAGTTTTTGATGGCATGCATGCTTTCCGTTAATGTATCGTATAACGATTTCATAGTTGTTGCTGATTCTGCATGCATGCTGGGGAAATTCAAAATGTGGTTGATATGTGTTGTTGCCATTTGCCGCTTATTTTGGTACCGATTTACCAATAGCTTCCAAGCATCTTGGTAATTCACCCCTGTTGCTTCCAGATGACCAATGATTCTAGCTGCACTACCTTGGACTGTTGTTTTTAGTTGGTGCATCTTGACGGTGTCGCTTAAATCGTCATTTTCGTGAACCAACTTTCTAAATAAATCGTAGAAAGCTGCCCATTTCAGAGTTTCTCCGTAAAACTGCGGTATCTCAATCCGTTTTAATTTTATCTTGCTTTTTTCACTATCGGTTGTTTGTTGTCCGCGTTCATTTTTAACCAATTTACAACGTAATGTTTCACTTTCGTTGACCAATGCAGAGTAATAATCGTCGGTAAAGTAAGTTGTACGTTCTTCTTCACCTGCATTTGCGTGCACCAATATGTCTTCGTGCAGTTGTTCTATTTGTGCTATCCTTGCATTCAGCTGTTGCAGCTTATGTTGTAGTTGGACATGATTGCCCTGCTTTCCTAACAGCTCATTTGTATCGGCTATTAACTTATAGCAAAGACGCATTTTGACCTCTTGTGTTTTGTACCGATGTGCTTGTTCTGGTTCAAGCGCGTA
Organism: Nephrotoma appendiculata; assembly: GCA_947310385.1. Classification (NCBI taxonomy): domain Eukaryota; kingdom Metazoa; phylum Arthropoda; class Insecta; order Diptera; family Tipulidae; genus Nephrotoma; species Nephrotoma appendiculata. The sequence goes on along the minus strand of OX371226.1, from coordinate 18,627,840 downwards.
GTTGTTCGTAGTACTGCGGTTGCTGTTGGTACTACTATCGTTTGTAGCACTACTATGGTCGGTTGTTAATGGTTTTTTTGTTGGTGATCCCGTTGGAATTTCCTCTCGTGTTGCTATTTCGAGTTTCCTTTCTATCTCACGTTTGAACGTTGTGTACAGTTGTTTTACTGTGTCCCGCTCAGCCCAGTAACTATGCGTTGGATGGTCGTCGAAGTGTTGGTCTTTCATTTCGTTGTCTGCATCCGTGTAACTGGACCACCAGTCATCTAGTTTATCCAGTTTATCTTCTAAGTAAACAGTTGTCCGTCTACTTTCGGAATCCTTGCTGTAATTGGTTTTTAACCGCTGCAGTTGTTCGACACGCGTACATTGCTTTTTGTATAAAGCATCCATATTTTTATTGTAATGTGGCTCGAAATGATTATGACCAGTAGCTCGAAGTATTTTGTATACCGCCTGTTTTTGTGGTTGTTAGATTCGATGCCTGTTGGTTGTTGGCTCGAAATTTATATAGTCCGCCGGTTGTTGTTTTGGCGTCGAAGGACCAATGTTATATCAGTGTTGATGTTTGATATAGCTTTTCGATATTTTAGTGAACTGTTATCCGCTTACCACTGGTGAGGGCTATGACAATAACAGTCTGAAGTGTTGTTTTAAACTACTTTATTTTTATTAGATTCTTTTGGTTTATATACAAAATTAATACATATAATTACAACTATCAAGTTGCTGAGCTTACAATTTTACCTAAATTAAAAAATATGTGTTTATGTTATTCATTATATGGACAATACTTTTGCTGATCTTATGAAAATAATAAGTGTATGCGCGCCGGAGATAATGGAAATATAAGCCGTCAAATAATATTTAGCTATTCGCATACTTATTGTTGCTGATTCGACACATTTGTGTCGCTAATGTTATGTGCTTGAACATATATAATAAATTATTCCATGTTCAAACCCGTGATTGAACAATTTACGTATTACGTATATTATATTTATGATAGTAAAAAAATTCATTATTGCACAGTTATCGACACCAAATAATGTTAATTGCCGGATTTTATTTTAATTTATTTTTCGTTTCCTCTATTTCCTCGATATCCTTTGAAATTAAATATTTATGTACGTAAATAGTTTCCTTTATTGTTAAGTTCTCATAAATGGTGTCAATTTAATTTAATCAAAACCTCATTTTTTTAAATATGAACAAGTCAGGTGTTTTATGTGCTGTGCCGTCATGTAAGGCATCTAGAAGAAATCATCCAAATAGGAAATTTTTCTTGTTTCCTAAAGATGAAAAAATGTTTAATGTGTGGATGGAAAAGTGATATTAAAATATGGAATTTGAACAAACGACCTATGATATGTGAAAAACATTTCGATCCAAATTCAATTGGAAAACAGAAGTTAATTAAAAATACAGTTCCCGAATATTTCTTAACTTATCCGGATTTGAAAATAGATCATGAAACACCCGTGCGTTACCAAAATATCAAAACGTATTCTAGTAAATCAAACTACAATTTTATGAATTCTTCAAAATTTTTAATATCTGATAATGTCCCGAGTAAAGTAACATCAGAAAAAGATTTATGTTCTGCTTGTGCGAACTGCGAAATACATTTAAAAAATTGTTTTTATTATAAATCAAAATACGAAGAAAGCCTTCGGCTAATTAGAAGGTTGAAAAATAAAACCACAATTTTTCAAAAAAAAATTTTAAATTTTCACCGACAAGTAAAACATTTAAAAATTAAAAATAATGTTAGCAAAACGAAAACATTAATATCCGAAATTGATTTTTTACCCAACATTAGTCCATCTGCCAAGGATCTGGGTAAAATGATATTAACTACCAAAAAAAGAGAATATCCTGTTCCTCAAAAAACCTTGCTCGTAAGATGTATGTATTATAAATCACCGTCGTGTTATAATTTCTTAAGAGAAAATTTAAAAATAAGATTGCCAGCCAAATCATCATTGAGCCGATGGGCCCCAATTAAAAACCTAAAACCCGGTATAAATCTATCAATTTTAAAAGGAGTTAGGCAAAAAGTAGATGAAATGGGAAGTCAAGCCAAACATGTTGTTTTAATTTTTGATGAAGTTGAAAATAGACCTGACTTGGAATATGATCGTCACAGTGACGTCATTGATGGTTTTTCTCAAATAAATAACGTACGGTTTTCAAGTATCGCTAATTATTTGATTGTTTTTATGATTCGCGGTAACGTGGTAGCAATGGTTTGCGATCAAGGATCTAACAACCGAAAAGCGTTTAGTTTACTTAACATTACAATAAATCAGCCTTATATGATCCACCTCATTTGATCAAGTCCTTTCGGAACAACTTGCTCGAAACAAATTTAGGAAACCCCAGACGGAGTTGTAGGCTGGTGCGTTTTGAAGGAGTTATATGAAAGTGAAAAAAATAAGTCTACTAAGCTATGTCCTAAATTAACTTCACGCCATATTTATCCAAACCATTTCGAAAAGATGCGTGTTAAACTAGCGACGTAAATATTTAGCAGAACTGTAGTGGCAGGAATTAAAACATTGTCTGATTTTGGACAATTCTCTACAGAAGCTTTGCCGTAAGTTTTTTCGACTTTCAATTTTCTTTATAAAATAGATAAAACGTTGGATAATTTAAATAGCAAAATCCTATTCGATCCTAATTACCAAAAATGTGCACTAAAGGAAAATAATGGAGTTCATCAAAATTTAAATTTTATGCTTTACTATTTTGAAAATGTTAAGCCAATAAATCGGAAAAACGTTTACTGTTTTAAGGGTATTCAACAAACCATTAAAGCGATTTTATTATTATTTGCGGAGCTAACTGCCACAACCCCGGAGATAGAATTTTTGTTAACTTCTCGTCTAAATCAAGACCCAATTGAAATTTTTTTTGGACTTGTAAGACAAAGAGGTGGAAATAATTCAAATCCTTCTCTTCATGAGTTTAACAACATTGCAGCTCAAATTATGTCTATAAAATTTTTGTAGAATTCTAATTTAACAAATTGTGAAATGGACGATGATGAATTAATAACACCAGAACTTTTATAGGACATCAATGAAGACAATTTAAAAAATCTTGAAGGATCGAGTGGTTCTAATGATTTAAATTTGGATGAAACAGAAAGTTTTGTAGAAGATAATAAATCGGATTTACTCTTTATTGAAACCATCGCCATGACTGAGAATTATGAATGTGATGAAGCATCTGCCAAGTATTTTACAGGGTATGTTGCTCATACAATCCTAAAAAGGAATCATTGTGAAAACTGTACCAAAATGTTAATTAAACCAGGAGATTCAGTTTAAATGAAAAACGAGTGTTTCTTTTTCTACAAAATTTACACAGATATCAGTCAATTTGGAAAGCTAAAAGCTCCCAGCGATATATTTTTCGAAATATCTCAATCTCATATAAAAATTGCAGAACATGTATTTGCGACAAAACCTCAAATTGAAAATATAAAAGAACATATTTGTAATAGTTGTATAAATTATACCAATGGTCAAGAAACGTTTAAAAAGTGGTTTGATAAAAAAATCCGTGCTTTAGTCACAACATTGAGTTTCTGGATTTTCTGGTTTTAATATTTCTAAGAAAGTAATGCAAATGGCAAATAAATAAAATTAAGACCAAGGCCAATAATAGAATATCATTATATGTTAATAATCCCTAAATTAAGGAACAAACATTAAAATTTAAATAAAATTTAGGATTATCAAACATTTTTTTGGTTATTATATGTATACAACCATTTTATTTACTCTACCTTTATTAAAAGTTTTTGTAAAAGAATTAATTGTTTATTGTTTAAATAAAGGTTGTGAAATAATTTTTCATAATTTTATTTTTTTGGAATATTGTGATTCTTTTGTTTAATTGTGTTTATTTAAGAATTAGTCCAATGGAACGGCAACTGTTAAAAGAGATGGCGCCATCTTCGAAGCTATACAGGTTAAACAGTTCTATCTAGTCGATCAACTTAACCAACGTAGTACTATCATACTGGTCAACAGGAATACTAAAAGATTTCCAAGTTGATCGGAGAATTACGAAGTCGAATGGCTGATTATAAACGCATTCGTTTATTCGCATAAAAGCATTAGACAGTGTACTATTCACTTCCGGCACTTTGACTTGAACCTCACTTACATCATTTAATTAAGGATGTTCGACTTTGTGGAAAAAGGTTACGCCTGAAATTTAATCCGGGGTCAATCGAGGATGGAAGAGAAAGAAAATATTAGTGAAATTCCGTTTTTATTATTGTTACTCGTCATTTTAGCTAAAGCTTTAGATTAACACTATAATGACCGCACGTCTGTGCAGATAAACTTCTCCAGGGACCGCCAATATTTTTAAAGAATTAATATAAAAAAACGTTATATAAATACAAATACAAATTGTTTTTATTTTTTTTCATTTTTTTTTTTTATTAAAAAAATAAATAAAAATTTAAAAAAAAACTTAAAAAAAAATATAAAAATATAATGTTGTATGAGCGGTGTTTAAAGTGTTACTGATCTGAACAAATTTTGTTACAAATTCGTTATAGAATCTTTTTGTCATACTCGTTTTTATGTAATTGTTTTACTATGAAAAATATTTGTAAACCTATAGAGAAATTCTACAAAGACAAGTTTTATCAAAAATCGTTGTTTCCGTTAAAATCAGAAAATCATAAGAAACTCTTTTTGTTGCAAATTTAATTTATAATCTTATTGAAATTTCTAACCCTTGAGATATACTCGGCGCGACCGACGTGACTCAAAAGTAAAAAAATATATGATTTCAAACTACAACAATTATATTCGACGCGATTTAACTTCAGTAGGCTATGGAGAACAAGGTTTTCGACATTTAGAAACGTCGCAGTCACGTCCTGTATATCTCAGGGGTAATGTTTCGTTGTGGAACGAAACGACTCCGTATTTTCAGAGTTCTTTAATTCACAACACTTTAAGAAACCAATCGTTTTCTGAAGGTGAACTTAGCATAGAAAAGAATCAGAGAAATCCTAGATAATAAATTGGAAACGGCTGCGAACGACAGACATTTGATAATCTCATGTCTCCAGGCTTTTAATTTATAATAAAACCGTTCACCCATTGCTGCGACGAAAGCCATTTAGGGAAGTCTTTCTTGGAATATTAGTACTCACTAAAAAAAATATGATGGTTTTCAAAATAATTGCAATAATGAGGGAGTATATCCTTAAAGGTTTTTTATTTTTTGTATTTACCCCTGCAATCTGTCTGGGGCCTGTTCAAGACTAACCGCTTTTTCGCGGTTTGCTTATTCCGTCCTTACTTTTACGCCAGTCAGCCAATCCGAGGGCGAACGGCTATAGGTACGATTTTAAGACCATCTGCGCATTGCAAGCTCCAAACCAACCTATCTATACTGATATGGAGGATGGGTCGGCCCATGAGTTTTGCACTCCGACAGGAGGTCATAGATGTGTTACATTTCATCACAGATCATAATCTGTGATGAAATTTCACTTTTGCATCCTGTCTCTATCGGGATTCGAATCCGGTACCTCCCGATCCAAATGCCAAAGCTTTAACCACTATGCTATTTGGTCGGTAAATGAAGGTTTATTAAAAATAAAAATAAAAAATTATATTCAATCTCGTCATTTCCAGTTTGTGGTCGTATTTTCATAAATAAAGGGTTATCCAATTCAAGCTTGATAAAGTAAACTTAAAAAAAACACACAAAATATTCGGAATGTATTGTAATTTTTATTTCATTTTACAGATTGATCCTTGCCATTTTTAGTTAACAAGATATCATTCAAATGTCCTCCACGGAACTTCTTACAGGCCTTGATTCTTTTGAGGTAATTTTCAATGACTTTTCGGCACATTTCGGGCGGTATCTCGGCCATTACCTTATGAATATTAGTTTTCAATTCGTCAAGAGTTTGAGGATTGTTTGCGTAAACACGATCTTTCGCGTAGCCCCACAAAAAGAAATCCAAAGGCGTTAAATCACAGGATCTTGGAGGCCAATTGACATCAGCCAATCGCGAAATCAAACGTCCAGGAAATTTCTCTCGCAAAAGATCTCGATTTGCTCGTGTTACGTGACTGGTTGCTCCATCCTGCTGGAACCACATATCGTCAAGATCATAATCTTCGATTTTCGTAAAAAAATAATCGGTTAACATGCGGCCATAGCGCTCAGAATTGACGGTAACGGTTCGTCCATGGTTGTTCTCAAAAAAATACGGCCCAATCACACCACCAGACCACAATGCGCACCAAACAGTGACTTTTTCCGGGTGTAATGGCTTCTCTACAATCAATTGTGGATTTTCTGAGCCCCAAATTCTACAGTTTTGCTTATTAACGTATCCACCAAGCGAAAAATGAGCTTCATCACTGAAGAAAATTTTGTTCGAAAAATCAGCATCGACGGCCTGTTTTTCCAACATCATGCTCCATATTCTTAAATGCTCCATATTCTTAAATGGCAGAATGTCAACTAAATAAATGACAGCGTACTTGACGTTTATCTTTGACAGATGTCGGTATACAGATTTCTACTTTATCAACCTCGAATTGGATAACCCTGTACTATTTCTTCAAAATATATGAAATTGTAAAAATATAAAAAGTTCCTTATAATCATACCACTTCCTGTGTGGTAAGATTACATCCCGATCAGTCGCCCCGTGTGAGTTGTAGAGACGTATAGCGAATGGTAGATTGCAAATTTCGCAGTCTCAAGTTAAAAAATTCAAAGATCCCTTAGTAGAATAGCATCACAATATAATGAATAATTAAATTATGGGTAATCGATTATTGAAAGTGAAAATCCCATTCAACCCAACTAAATTGTAAAAATGTTTCATAAACTCACCATACAAATCAAACCTTTCGTCACAAAGGGTTCATAAATTGCTTAGTTTGCCTCCAAAATGGTTTTAAAAGTTTATGACTTTACCCTTAAATCCTTCGATTCACAGGGGTGGATCACTATATATTTAAGCGCCAAAAATTAAGATATATAATAACATATTTGTGTAACGAACAATTTGAAAACTCAATAGATAGACACCGAATTTAAATTAACAAAATCTTAAATTCTAAGCAGTTCTCGTAATGAGTCAAAAACATCCCAATTCATTTTTATAAAATCCGTTTTCATGTTAATGTATTGAAAAATTGGCTCGCTCACTACATTTTGTTTTGTATTTCCCTTGTATTTCCTCATTGCTGGGTTTACTGAAAAACAAATATACACGGAGTTTCAACAAATTGTATACATGTATGTACATATATGTATATAAACAAACTAAACATAGTTTTCATCAACACGACACCGAGATCTAAAAATAATTTCCGTTACGAAAGTACAAAAAATAAATGAAGAATAAGTTACTAAGGTTCCACTGCATAGATCAACCCATTTTAAGTTTTACTGAACTTGCTTTTTCCTCGCTCTATATAAGCAGTCTTTATATTTATATTTGTCTATGATTATAGTTATTTAATATATGTATATAGTTGAAACAAAAATAAGAAATATTATATAGTCATTTAATATATGCTTTTAGTGTAGTTTGTTTATTTATTTATTTATTTAAAGAAATCTATTTTGTAATATACATGTATGATTTCAGATTATTTACAGTTATAGTTAAAATTATATTAAAACAACAAAAAACTTAGAAACAGAATAAAAAAAAAAAAAATATAAACCAAATTTTGGTTTAAACAATTAAAAATTTAGAAAAAAGTCTTTAAGGATATTTTTAAAGTTGTCCTTTGATAAGTTGAAGTCAAATAGGTCGTCGATTAAGTTGAAAGATTTAGACATCCTATTAATTGGGTTGTTTTCTCTATAGTTGGTGGAATGGTGTTCAAGTGCTAAAAATTTATGGTTTCGAAATGTTCTGCATGGCACGTGAATTGATATGTTTTCCAAGATGTAAGCTGAATCTACGTGACCAAGCAAAACGTTACCAATAAAAGCTGCTCCCAAGAGAAGTCGTCTATTTTCAAGCGTGCATATTTTGTAATCTGTGCATCTTGTTGTGTATGGAGGTAAGCGAGCCACATTTTCATGGAATGGTAAGTTGTGGTCGTAATCCCAGTCACTTTTCTTTAACAAAAAAATCAGGAACTTCTTTTGAATGCTTTCAATTCTTTTTATGTGTACAGCATAGTATGGATTCCAGACCGTTACAGCGTATTCCAGTTGAGATCGAACATAAGCGAAATAGAGTGAACATAAGGTTGGAATATCCTTAAATTCACCTGTCCATCTTTTAACAAATCCGAACATGGCATTCGCTTTCGCAATACAATTTTCAATATGCCTATTGAAACTGGCGTTTTCGACAAATGTAACACCTAAGTCTATAATCTCATTGACTCTTTGCAGTACTTCGTTGTTGACTTTGTATGAAGTAATAACCGGATTTCTTTTACGATGGAAAGACATGATTTTGCATTTCTTAATATTTAAGTATAGTGAGTTCCGATCACACCACTCACTTAATCTATCTAAGACTTCTTGAAGTTTCTCCGTATCTAACCATCCATTAATAGTACGAAAAATTTTCACATCATCTGCAAATATGAGCACGTCTGAGTTTTTGATTATCTCGGTTATTCGGTCTATGACAACAATAAAAATCCAGGGCCCGAGGTGTGATCCTTGGGGAACACCAGATGTAACTTTAATAACGTTTGATTTCTCATTTCCCATTATTACAAATTGGCACCGGTTTGATAGATATGATTTAAACCAATTTATGTAATCGAGAGAAAACCCAAAATTGAATAAACTCTGGAGTGCTTTATGATGACAGATAGAATCAAATGCTAGAAACGTATAGTTCTGAATATTGGAAGTTTCTAATTAAACATCCCCTCATGGTTTCTTCGGCCATCCACAATGAAAATATTTACATGTTACTGTTGTCGTATTATTTGTTTATCGGTGGTAAGTACATGCCGCCCCGTTTAAATGTGTAGCCCATGTCATTATGTTCGATTCTAATCCATAGGGATTATTTACGATGTAAATGTTGAGCTCTTAAGTGGTGAATCAACTACATGCGAGGAAGACGGGCAATACATTATAGAAGGTTTGGCAAGTTGTTTTCTGTTTACGGTCGACTGACTGGACAATTTGAGACGGAATTTTCTCGTTTCGAAAATTATCGTGTCCGTGCTGTGCTGTTCATATTACATGTGGTTTTAACGAACTGTATGTTAGGAGGGGTACGTAATGTTCAGGAACCATTATGTAATTTAATTGATCCGTTATGGTTTAAACAATTCTCAATAAATTTTGTTTTGTTATATTTTTTTATTGCTTGCCGCACTAGAAGAGAAATGTGAAAACCTAACCGACATAATAGGTCGAAACATGAAATATAAATTAAAATTTGATGTAAACGTAATGTCCGGCATTAACACCATTATGTAATTTCATGAATAAATGATAATTAAAACTTTTTTTTAACTTCCATTATTTTCTTTGACAACTAAAAATCGTAAACTTTTGACAATTTGATTTTACTTCGAATATTTTTTCGAAGTTCGAAAAAACGACAAAAGCGATACCGTGACAAAAAATCTAATTACGATAGAATAAGAGAAAAAAAGAACACGAACCTCCTATATAGATATTTTTTAATATATGATGATACCACAAGCCCGCCTGAGAATTATCAAACAAATTGAACTTATAAAATGTGTTTAACATTGTAAATGTGAAAATCTGAGACCGATATCGGTGTATAAAATAAAATTAAATATGTGAGACTCATTTGTTCAAATATTTGATTCATTATGATTTTTAGTGCCCACCCCATTAACATTTTATTTATTAGCCAAGTGAAACTCAAGCACTGTAGCATTTAGCATGATGTGAAGGATATTTGAATTGGAAAAATTTAATTGAAACAACAAAAAATATAAAGATAACTGAAAATTCTATTAAAAAATAAAATGAAGAAGAAAAGAAAAGAAAAATACTGTCCACACCATGCTTGCTAGAGAATTTGACCTATTCAGAGACTCAAGCGGTTGTTGCGCGGCTAAGCGTCAGAGAGTGGAGTGGGTATAAGATTTGAGTAGGCCAGGTTTAACCGCTAAGAATTAGGAAATGCTAATTACCTACACTCACCCTAGTTCATTCTCAATCTATTATTTTACGTTGGTCTCATTGGTGGGATTAATAACGCAATAATCATTTGATTTTTTTTTTTTTTTTTTTTTTCACAAAAGAAGTAATAAATTTTATTACATCAATAACAAAAAAAATAAATACAAATTAACTATGTATACCTAAAAACCCTACCCAACTTAACTAAGATCTTAACTACCCGATACCAACTTAATTAACAACGGATTAGTATTCTTAATATTATGTAATAATTTAAATTTAAAGATTTCCTTTTTTTTGTAATTAATTTGAGATATACTTAATAAAATTGACAAACAAAATTCTTACTGTTGGTGTTGATGGTTGCTGTTGTTGCGTGATGCGTTCTGAAGGTGTGTTGAATGATGGTGTTCGGTGATATTGCGACTCGATTGGAAATATTTATGTTAACCGTTCTTTTCAGGATTTTCCTTATTGTTTAATGGTTATACACATATTATTATAATTTCAAGATTAAATTATCTGTATTAATGTAAATATTAATTACTTTGATATTGTTTTTAAATTATATTAGTTTATAACTATAATTATAATTACATATATTATCTTATAGTATATAGACTCGCATATAAAATTGTCGTTCGCAATAAGTTGAATTACATGAGTATATTGGTGTCCGAATGTGTTCTACTCCGGATGTGTATCCGAACCCCAAAAAAACAAAATCCAAAAGACATAATCCAAAAATCAAAATCCAAAGTTACAAAATCCAAAAGAGACAAAATCCAAAAAGTACGAAATCCAAAAAAAAAAAAATCCAAACTTTTTGGATGTATTGTTTAAAATTTATCTTTTAGGTGAAGGAGTCTTTATTTTTATTAGGTGAAGGGAAAAATCGCCTTCTTTAACCCCTATTAAAGTCAAATTTTAAAAAAATCGGCTAAGAAATGGCACAAAAAAGATCGAGTTCAAAGAGTTTTAAATATTTATATAATTTTTGGATTTTATCTTTTTGGATTTTTCACATTTGGATTTGTCCTATTTGGATTCAATATTTTTGGATTTTAAAAAAAATTTGGATTTTGTCTCTTTCGGATTTTTTTTTTTGGATTTTGGGTGACACCCTTCTACTCCATATTTACTCAACAGCTGCTGAAACAATTTGGATATAAATCGTTTGCCATTGTCGCTTACAACAAATTCTTGTACTGAAAAAAAGAGGAATACGTCGTTTTCGAGACAATTACAAATCAATGTGGCTGTCGCTTCACGTAAAGGTTTCACGAGGACCTATTTCGAGCAGTGATCTAATATAATAACAAAATACGTATTCCCACGTTTTGATCGGGGATATGGACCCAACAGATCTACATAAATTCTCTGAAAGGGACGTTCCGAAGTAAACTGATGCCCCATTTCAGGTTTGGTACAATAATTCACCGCTCTATTCATTTTACAAGACTTACAATTATCAATGAAGTCTGACGTCGAGAGCTATTCGATTCCAATAGAATTGTCTTCGAAGTCGCTCGAGTGTTTTAGCTACCCCCATGTGAGTTGATGTGGGAGGTGTATGTGCTTGTTGTATTAACGATGTCGTAAGCTCCATGGGAATAACCAATCACCAAGTGGGTAAGTCCGTATATTCGTAAGGTGTACCGACTGAGGGTGAGTACAATAGTTTGTTATCTTTGACACAAAAGTTAGAACAGTTAGAAATCGGGATCCATTCTTGAACCTTTTTAATTTGCACTTTGTACTCCTTACTATATTAAAAGCAGGATCATCCAAATTTAGATGAAGAGGTTCCATACTTTCATTAGTTTTGTTCGCTTCCTTTTTCTTCCTGAATTGAGAGCTTTCAATGGAGCAACGAGACTCTGGTATCACGTTGACCGAACCCTTACGGTAACCAATTTCGAAATCGAAAGCTTGTAGCTTTAAACTCCATCGAGCTAACCTTCCCAACAATTCCTTTTGGGGCATAGGCCACCGAAGACTTGCGTGGTCTGTGTAAATCGTGAACGAATACCCTTCTACATACGGTCTGAACTTTTTGACGCTCAGTACCGCTGCGTAACACTGCAGTTCCGTAATGGAGTAATTCTTTTGAGCGGCATTCAACTTTTGCGAGACAAATGCGTTAGGGTGTTCTTCTCCGACGGCATCTAGTTGGAATAACACGCTTCCTACAACAACGATACTGGCGTCACATTGTATGTAGAAGGGTTTCTGAAAATCGGGATTTATCAAGACGGGCGCAGATGTCAGGAATTGCTTCAATAAACTAAAGGATTTGTTCGCAGTCTCGGACCATTTAATTTTAGTACCTTTTTTTGTAAGGTCGGTTAATGGAGCGGCTATGGTGGCAAAGTTTCGGATGAAACGCCGGTACCAGCCGCACATACCGAGAAAACTCCGATGTTTAGTGGCCTTGGGTACAGGGTAATCCACAATCGCTTTAACCTTTTCGCCATCGGTCCGAAGACAACCATCTTCTACCACGTAACCCAAATATTTCACTTCCTTCAGCAAAAATCAACGTTTATCATCAATCCGGCTTTTTTCAAAAGATTCGCAATTTCGCGAAGAAGGGCAAAATGATCTCCAAGAGTGGCAGAGGTTATTAGGAGATCGTCTAAGTAGACGAAAACACGATCGTATAATTGATGCGGGATCATCCTGTGCATGAGGCGGCACATCGTTTGTGGTGCATTGCACAAACTGAAAGGAATGACAGTGAATTGATACCAAGGCCGCCCAGGTGCCGTAAATGACGTCTTATCTCTGGATTGTGGGTCAAGCGGGATCTGCCAGAAGGCATCTTTCAAGTCGATGCTCGATATAAATCTTGTTTGATCCAACCGAGTTTTACGTCATTGGTGGTGGAGGCAGAAGCTATCGATGCGATATTAGGCGTGATTCCGAACAAATTCCAGAAGTCTATCCCCAAATACAGAGGTTGCTCTAAGGATGGAACCATATATAATTTCATTCGCTTTTCCCGGCCGTTAAATATTATTTGCACATTAATGAAACCAAAAATCCGTTGCGGTTGTCCACTAGCTGTATTGACAACCCCCGAAAGCTGTGAAATTTATTGGTAGAATCGCTCAAACATTTTTCAGAACCAGCTCCTAAGATACTGATGGTGGCTCCACTATCCGAAAGACCTTTATACTCGATACCATTTATTTCGACTTGCGCGTACGGCCGTTTATCACGGGGATCATTTTTATTACAGAAGATATTATATTGGATCTAATATTTCTTCTTGATTGCCAGTAAGTTATGCTTCGCGATCGATGTTTCAAACTGTAGTGGCGTTTATTATTAGAAGGATGTTTTACTTTTTCTTCAGAATCTATTAAACATTCAGAAGAAGTTAGTAAATTGGGTACCTTGACGGAAGAAGTGCACCATGTATCACAATCACCACTAGGAAGTTGATACTTCTGAACAAGTGTATTTCGGTTAAGATATGATTCTGCAGAATGAAATGAGCTATTGGAAGCGTCTGAGTTTACTTCGAATTGTTCATCCTCCAATGGTTGTTTAAGGAAGGATCATGAATTCGCCGATGCATTCCGCTGTTGAAAACTGGGTTGGTAGTGTCTCAGGGGACCCTGATTCCCAGACCTCCACTGGCCCTGTATACCGTTTTCCGAACATCATGGACATTTTGGGGATGTTGGGTCTTTTAGTCCACACTTATAGCAAAACCAACCAGTAGGTGGCTTTGGACAATCGCTAAATGCATGACCTATATCGTCGCAGTTATAGCAGATTATGTATGTATTGTTTCGGTGTGTGGAATTGGTATTCAACGGTGCTCGGGTTGCCAAAGAGAGGCCCAGAGGGCCCAGAGGGACCCAGGACTGTTTGTGTCTAGTTGCGTGTTCATCACATTATCATAATTTGCACTGGGATTTAACCTCCGCCTTTGCGGAATAACCTTGTCATAATCTTGAAATGTTACTCGCTTAAAGGGAACAACAACATCGGGATCTATTTTTAACTCAGACCATGTGTTTTCCCCAACTCATACTACTACTTAACAAATCTCCGAGAGAATCAAAATGACGATCTGTTAGTTGATAGCGCAAACCTGGTCTCATATTTTTCATAAGCACCTTGATGAGCTGTTTGTCAGAGTAGGGAGTACTCAATTGAGAGGTTAGACTACACACTTGTTCATAAAATTCCAGAAAAGACTCTTTAGGGAATTGCTTTCTAGACTCAATTTTGTTTTCAATGTCTATGTCTAGTCGTCTAGTTTGAAAGCGTTCTATCATGGTATGCCGAACTTCATGTCAATTGGCCCGAGGATTTTGTTGCCAATACCTCCAACATCAGTTTAATGCAACTACTTTTAAAACAAAGCTAACCTCAGTCAAAAGTGTCTCATTCGTTAAATGCATAGATGCTGCTAATGTTTCTAATTGGAATAGAAACAAATTAATGGGAATGCCCGTTGTAGATCCATCAAAAGACAAACCACTTCGCGATAAACCACGTGAATCCGGAGCATATTTAATTTGTGTTGGACTAGGCTGTGTATAATTATGCTCAAGTTGACCAACATTACTCTGAGACGAATGAGGTATATTTGATAGAGGTATGTAGGGCATATTAACCATATGATTACAGTTGGCGGTAGGTTGCTTTATTGGAGGAGGCCCATCTGTGGCAAAGTAATTGCTGGTGGTTTATACATCTCATTTGCGAATGGTAACTGGGTTGGTTGCATTACCGAGTATGACATAGAGTTTTGACTATTCTGGGCTTGTCTTTTGATAGGTGTCTCCTGCAATGGTTCTTTTGCGTTAAATCATGACACTGTTTACTTGGCGATAATATCTGTTCGGATAATTGACGACTTGTCCCTGCTGTATCGACCACTCGGTATTTTATTTCCAAAAGTGGTCGACTTAAATTATCGATCGATCGATATTTTACTTTTACGATCTCTCAATTACTGATTCGTACAACACAATATCGTAGTCAACATTTAGGGATTTTAAATGAAAATTTGCTGACGTAAACCAAATATAATATTGCCGATCTCATATACATTTTTTCGCCAAATTTTTTTTTAAAAGATGGAACCAATGCACACTAACCCACCATACGGACACTTTTTTCATTAAAAAGTTTAGCTAAGACAACAATTTTTGTGAGACATCTAACGTTACAAGAACAAAATTTTACGAACTTTAAATTTTTTTATCGATCTTTATTTTCGACGATTTGCACATGCTGGATGCACATGTTGAAGTATGTGCATATACTTGTTGAATAAAAACGTAAACAACCCTCCAGGCGCAAAAATGTATACACTAAAAATGTGCGGTTTACGAACAGTTTACGCACGTTAATTTTGATACCACACTACCTATACTTATAGCAAGTTCATTCGGAATTACAACAAAAAGTTACCCGGGTTTTTTGTAAATGAACACGAAAAAAGTTTACCCGACTTTTGTAGTAGTATTGGTGAAAAGCAAGACAAAAAATTGTTTATTGTTAAAAATGTCAGACTTGTTACCATCGGTATAATTATTATAAAGCAAAATACATAGTATTAAAATTTTCAATAGTGTCTTCCATATTTCAATTTTAATAATTTATTTATAACTCAATACCAATAATTTTTAATTAATAATATAAGAAATTATATAATTTCGCACATGAAAGAAATGTTGAGTTTGCTAAATCACAAATCGAATGAATAAGTGATAAATTGATGAAAAGTTTTGAAGGTGCCCGTAACAATCCGTTTCAATTTCGGCATTTGCAGTTGTGTCACAATTTGGCGGATTTAAGTAAAGTTCCGAGCCCAAAGGTCGTGTTAGCTCCGATATTAAAAGTGGATACGCACGTGATTTGTTTGTACAATGAGCTTCAAATTCTAACAACAGCATTATTCTAACGAATCGTCCTCGCCTGGGACTTTTGCTCGCGATTTAATAGAAAACGGTTTGAATGGGCGTAAAATTATTATACGAACAATATGCGATAGTATAAATATAAAATAAAATATGTATTTTATTTTTTATAAAATAAAGACAAAAGTGGAAAAAAAAATTTGATTTAATTCAGTCTTGTCCGATCTAGCCAATCCAATTATTTATTACTCTACCCTTCACTCTTCAGTTTATTATGGTAAGGGATTACAATTGGCACCGTGCATCGGTGTGATCATTTTACGGTGGCTAGCTAAATTCATTTGTACCAGCTGGTCGCCTATATTTGCACCTTTCGAATCCATTAGTAGTGCGTCCAAATCGCTTAAATTATTGCTGTAATATTCATTCAAAAGTTAAATGGAGATAATTTAGTGATTTAAACAAACGATCTACTCACATGACTACAGCCGTCAAACGCTTATTTAAAATTAGTTTTCAAGCACATCTAATTTACGTTTATGATTATCTTGTTTTACTGTAATATTAGCGATGTGGCACAGAATCGCTTGAAATGGTAAGTGATCGCATCGACTGTCCCATTTCCGAATTTTATTCAATGTAATAAATCCGCAGTTACACAACATTTTAATACATAAGATATTTTGAAAATACGTCACACAAAATTACAAATTGTTCTCACAATTTTAATACATCTATTAAATATTAAAATTAATTCGAAATTAAATTGTTACAAATGGCGCGGAGTCTTGTTTTGATGTTTATATTTTGACGTTTACTTTTGTATATACGTATACAAAATACGTATATGTATGCGTAAAAATCTGACAAAAAATCGCGATTTTTTAAAGTTAACCCGGGTAACTAATCCGGGTAAGTTTTTTTTTGTAAATGAACGTGTTATGTCAAAATGTTACCCTGACAGCTCAACCCGTGTAAGTTTTTTTACCCTGACAGCTAAACCCGGGTAAGTTTTTTTTGCCTGACGTTTCGAATGAACTCACTATTAATTTTTATTATCACATATTACAGTATATTTTGCTTTCTTTGTATATTTTTTATTTTAAAGAGTCGTAGTCGTAGTTTTGTGTGTAATAAATTTATTCGTGATTGATCATAATATATTGTAGGTCGAACTTTTGCCTTAAAATAAGGACGTTCATTTGTGATGCCCCAGTAAGAGCATTCCTATTAGGTAAGAAAAACTGTGTAGCTTCATGCCCGGTTTACACAAGACCAACATTTTTCTCCTGCAAAATGAATAAGATATAACATTCACTTTTTGCACATGAGAGACAAGAAAAGCAATATATCACGACAAAATTTTGCAGAAGAATTTTTGAGCAAAAATGACCATAAAAATGAAAATGTCGCCATAAAATATATTCGATCCGAGTATTTTTATGGCAACATTTTTAAAATCAACAAGAAAAAAAATTATTTCGCATTTATAAATGTTGAGCATTCATAATAAAAACAGACGCCATAGATAAAAATCTAAATTTCTCATTTGAATTCATTAAAAATAAAGTAATAATGATCCTATAAAAAAAATTACGCCATTACTATATATGTTTATTTCTTTCTCGCATATTGAATATTTTTATACATATAGCGAATTCTTTCTTATTTACCTGCAAAAATTTGCAGAAGAAAACAATTTTCTCGTGTAAACCGTGCATCAGGCTTTAAATTTGTAATTAGCTTTTTTTGTGTTTCAGGTATGAATAGTCTTTTGGATTATATGCGAGTTTTTTAATATGTGATAAAATATTTGTGAATTAAAATTAAGTATAATTACTTTATGCGGCAGAAAGCAAAGTCCTTTAGAAATTAATTTTATTATTATATTATTAATTAAGATAGATTTTATTTAAATAAATACAAGATGAAAATATTATTGGTTTTTTATTTGACAATAAAGTAGTTTCGACGAATTAAACCGAGCGTAAAAGTCACGCGCAGGTGACTCGCCAAAGATACGCAAATACGGCTCATAAATGTTACGTTTTTGTCGTACACATTATGAACAGTTTATAGACACTAACACATAGAATGTCCTCGCTAATTTGTTTCACTTCTCATGTGACAAAAATATACTTTACGTACCACATCCGTACCGGTTTTGCGTAACGTTTGCGAATACTTTAGTAGAGCTCAGTCTTCGTAAACCGTACGTTAATGTTACGCCTGGTCTGGAGGGAAGAAGAAAGATCAAGTTTGAATTTCTGCAATGGTTTTTGTTTTTCGTAAAATATTTTTTTTTTTGTTTTGTGCCCTTTTAAAACAAAATTATGTTTTGTGTCCTATATTACCTACGAGTATGTACTCGTACCTTATGAATGAACTGTGAAAATATTTTATGATACGAGAGACTCCATTAAAAAGAAGTTATTGTAAATAAGACTTATTATTATTGTAAATGCAATATTGTTATTCATATTATTAAGTGATAATTTGTTAATCCTTGGATAATTGATAGTAGGGATAGTAAATATGTAGATTATATTTTTTTAATATTAAATCTAAGGAAGCATGCACGTGTTAATTTTATCTTGTCTTTATGAGTGTGTATTTTAAAAACGCATATAAACAAAATCGACCTTGAACTAGTGTATGAACTAGATATTTTTGTTTTATAAACTTATTCTTAGTGTGGAATAGGGAATCCAAGTCGGTTCTATCCGACTTCGTGTAGTTGGGCCATTACTTACCCCCCAGAGACTTCGGGAAATGTTGCAAACAACCGAAACCGACAACCCTCCTATGTATCTCAACGAAAATGGAAAAAATAGAAACGTATGTTTATAGAAACCGGTGGGGTAATGGTAAAAACACGGAACCGAAAGTCGGGTACCCGAAATTCGGGTAATTGGATTCCCTAGTCGGGTAATTGGATTCCCTCCAACGTATGGGATATGTACGTTTATGTTTTTTCCATTTTCGTGGAGATGAATAGAAGGATGGTCGGTTTCGGTTGTTTGCGGCGATGCCCGATGGTTTCGGGTGTCTCTGGGGGTGAATAATTGCCCAACTACACGAAATCGGGTAGAACCGACTTGGATTCCCTAGTGTGGAATACCGTCGATGAGGTAAACTAGTTCAGCGTTGCACTTTTTTATTTATTTATTCTTGCATCGATTGGTTTTGATATCGAAAAAATCTGAGAATGATAAAATTTTATAAAAGGGCCCCAATTTATAAATATAGTCTAGGAAGTAAGAATATTATTAAATTGTAGGAGCCTATTATAATGTAAAATATTATTTCGTTAAAGTAACAGCAGCAGATAATTTTTTTTTATGAAAGCTGATATTCGATAGGAACTAGAAGAAACTCGCGTTTATACTTGATAAATTTGAATTTAGTTTGATTTCGGTTTATTATTTATTTAGTAGAAATGTGGAAATGGGAATTGAAGGAAGACGAACAAATATGAATATTTATACAAAATATTTTTTTTATTTTTTCCTGTGATGTATGTGCAATAAACTTTTATTTAAAAAAATCGAATATTATAAATGTATTGTTTCTCCAAAATTATTTTTCCGAGGAATTAAATTATTTTTCCTTTAAATATGTATTATAAACAGAAAAACGAAATTATTTAAATTCCTATTTTGTTTCTTCTTATTTTTTACGTTGATCGTGTACTCTCGACTGCAATTGCCATTGCATAATAAAGTATTTTGATAACTCGGCGTAATCAAGTGATTATCCCCAGTTTCGTGTAACTCCTCCTCAGATTTTTTGCCAAAGTAAGTCTACTGACCTCCTGGTCGCGAAAAGTCCAGTGGTTTGGTAAAAATAAAAATTAAAATTATTGCTGATTACGAAAAATTTATCGAATGAGTAATTTCAACTAGTTGGGATTGTTTCACTTATTTAAGCGATTTCCTGGAACATGGAAATAGTTCACTAATATTAATTCAAAATGAAAAATCTAATTTGATTGGCAGGAAATAGAATCAGATTTTTGATCTAGATTTCTATATATATATATATATATATATATATATATATATATATATATATATATATATATATATATATATATATATATATATATAGATAGATTTTTTGTTTTAAAATAATAAGTTGCAACTGGTTGCATAACCAAATTTAATAAATGATTACATTTGAATTTTTTAACGATTGTTATTTAACTTTTTAAAATATCGTCACACAATTAAATGTAAATTAATTTTATGAATTTTTAAAATTCGAGCAATAAAAGAAGCATGGGGATGAAAATTAAAATTTATTATTTTATTTCCAGTAAAATTCCATAGTACAAGTTACTTATAGTATCATGTTACTAACCTTTACGAGTATATTATATAAAGGAAACTTTTGTTGACATTTTTTGTAAACATTACGCATGAACGCCAGCGTCTGCGTGGCAAATATTATTGGCACAAAATGCATTGATGCAGAAAAACTTGTAAACAATTGGATTGGTGAATATGTTGTGGCCGCAACACCACACTTTTTTACCACGAATGTATAAATAGATCTCGAATACATCAAACTTGATTTCTAAAGCGAAAAATTAAAGTTACTTGTCTTTTGGTAAAACTGTTTTGCACAATCAAAAATCATAATTCCCGCGTAACCTTCAGAAAACCAACAAAATCAACCCTTGTTGTAAATTCAATCTTTAAATTTATTTAAAACTTTAATCTTTAAATCTATAACTTTTTAACATCAGTGAAAAAATTGAAAAAGCTTCCGTGGAAGCTGCCACTTCTGGAACACAGATTCCCACTAAATCTCGCAAGAATCTCGCAATTAATACAAATTGATACAGATTAGTCAATCCGACTGGGCTATATAGATGTCGAACTTTTGTGAAATAAAGTTTTATTTTAGAAAAAGTCATCATTTCCGATAAAAATTAAAAATTAACCAAACTAATGTATTTGGAAAATATTTTATGAGTAAATAATAGTAAATATAAGGTTTTTTTGGTATATGGCTCAGATTTTAAATTTATAATAATTAATTTCTAAGCTTTCGATGTCAATTTAACATCATTATCAAAGCTAAACTTCAAACTAATGTGTTTGAAATTAAATTTACGAGGATGCTCGATTTTTAATTGTAAATAAAACATGTTGTGTGAAATTTTTTGTTTGTAATAATATTTTATGGTATTTAAGCTTGGAATATAACGTCATTCAAATGTCCGTTGTCCGTCCCACTAACTATCTAGAGCGGCCTAGCAACGACGAAGAAGCTCCTTCTACTATCCAGGAGCAGTGGCACACAATACAGTCAGCCATTACCACCGCGGCGAAAAACACTATCGGAAGAAGACCTCCGAGACCCCGCAATGATTGGTTCGATGATCATTGTCGCCTGATCGTCGCAAATAAACAAAAGCTTCGTGAAAAATGGTTGGCTCGCATCACTAGAAGCACACATGCAGAATATCTCCGCGCCAGGAAAGCCACGACTAAATACCTTCGTCAAAAGAAACGCGATCATATGAGATTATGCATCGAAAACATCAGCTTCCAAGCGGAAGTAGGAAATTCAAGGGACTGTTTTGCCAATGCCAGGAATCTCACTAAAGACTTCCACCCAAGAAGTACAGCCATAAAAGACGGGAATGGAGAATTGAGAACAAACGTGGCTGATGTTCTCTCAGTATGGCAAACCTACTTTCAAAATCTACTAAATCGGAATGACGACGTGACCCCCATTAGAGCAATAGCTCCTCCAGGTGATGAGGTCTTCGTCGAATATCCCACAGTGGAGGAAGTAGACGCAGCTATTAGTCGATTGAAAAACGGCAAGGCACCCGGTCTCGATGGAATCCCCGCAGAATTAATAAAACTCGGAGGCGCTACTCTTGCAACAAGTCTATACGATCTCATCGTATGTATTTGGGACCAAGAAGAGTTGCCGAAGAATTGGAAGACCGCGCTCATATGTCCGTTGCATAAAAAAGGCGACCGTCTTAAATGTGAAAACTATCGTGGTATAGCCCTATTGAACACTGCTTACAAAGTGTTGGCTAATGTTGTACTTGCCAGACTCATCCCTCTCGCCGAAAACATCATTGGCGACTATCAGTGTGGTTTTCGTCCCAACCGGTCGACCACTGACCAGTGTTTCACCATGAGGATGATCTTGGAAAAATGTTGGGAGTACAACATAACCATACATCAATTATATATAGACTTCAGACAGGCATATGACAGTATAAACCGCGATAACCTTTGGGCCGCGCTCATATGCCTAGGAATTCCAGAGAAACTCGTTTCTCTGTGCAAATTAACAACGTCTGGGTCTGTATGTAGAATTGTAATCGAAGGAACTGTGTCAGACTCCTTTGAAATAACATCTGGTGTTCGACAGGGAGATGCACTCGCGCCTGTGCTGTTCAATTTGGCGCTTGAGTACGTAGTGAGGAAAAGCAACATCGAAACTTCGCGCTGTATATTCAATAAATCAGGTCAAATTCTTGGATATGCAGATGATATCGTGCTTCTTGGCCGAAGACCTAGCGATATCAAAGACAGTTTCGTGCCGCTCGATCGCTGCGCAAGAAGACTTGGTTTGAAGGTGAACAGTAACAAAACCAAATTTGTATCAACACCCAGGAACATCTCCATGATAAATCTCGGAATTGGCGACAATAACTTTGATCGCGTTGAAAACTTCAAATACCTCGGGTCAGTTATAACATCATCAAATGACATGCAGGCAGATATAAAAGCCCGAATCGCTGCCGCACATCGAGTTTTCTACGCCCAATCAAAATTATTGCGATCTAGACATCTATCGCAGTCGTGCAAGCTCGCACTTTATAAAGCACTCATAAGACCTGTGTTGGCTTTCGGAAGCGAGAGCTGGACCATGACCACTAATGATTGTAGATTATTATCTACCTTCGAAAGGAAGGTCATTCGCTCCATCTTTGGTCCTATTAAAGTCGCGAACAATGAATATCGGATTCGCATGAACCACGAGATAAAGCAAATTCTTGGAGGTTGCGATATTATCGGATTCATCAAATCCAATCGAGTAAGATGGCTCGGCCACGTTGCAAGGTCCCCACAACAACGGATGACCAATAAAGTGTTACATCAACAACCAGCCGGTGTGCGTCGTAGAGGAAGACCCCGACTGCGCTGGCGTGACGACGTTCAACAAGATCTACAGGCACTAGGATGTCGAAACTGGAGGTCGAGAGCGATGGACCGAGACGGCTGGAGGACAATAGTGCGGGCGGCAAAATCCCTTCATGGGATGTGAAGCTAGAGAGAGAGAGAAATGTCCGTTGGGGTTTTGCTTGGTGGGACGTATTGGGGAGGTACAATTTTCAATGAATCGAATATATCTCGCTGAATTTGCTGGATGGCGTTCGTTATGTTTACTTTGAGGGCATCAATTGTTTGCGATTTACTCGCATAGATCTGCAATTTAGGTAGCCCCAAAGGAAGAAGTCGATAAAGATGATTTTTTTAGCGAAATTTGGGTTAACTTCTATCTGCTCCAGAGTTAAACCAGCTAGCTTACGGCGTTGTCTATGGTCGTTTACCTTAAGTTCTTAGGTCAGTTGGATTTTATACGGGTGTAGACCCAAGCCTCTACACTAAATTTGCCAAGCTGAAGTCGCGGGGCAAGATCTTGTGAATGACGAGAAAACTGCCAAGGAGTTTCCCGTACACTCTCGCAGCTCGCACAGCAGCGATGTTTTCATCAAACCTTGCTTTTCTGTGAGAAAATAACAAAAATCGCAAGATCAACATGTTTCATGGTTACTTTACTTTATTTTAATACGTAAAATAAATTAAAATGATCTGAACAAATTTTGTTTCAAATTTAATTTACAATCTTTTGGTTTTTAATGGTTTTTTCGTGAATGGTATATAAAAGTATGTATATAATATTGCTGCCACTTCTAAAATTAACGCGGTCTCTTTATTTATAGTAAAGTCTGGCTGTACAAAGCCTGAATTTGGTTGATAAACAGTTTTCTGTTAAAATTACCATTTCCATTGAAACACTGATTTTAGCCAATATTATTGTGAATTTAATTTAGAATCTTTTAGTTCATAATGTTTCTTCTAATTATAATAATACACTTTGCAAAATATTTGCACAAACCGAAAAGGCTCCTACGCCACTTCCGGACTTTCGGCTAAAAATAACTGGGATCTCCTAATTTATGAGAAAAGCTTAAGTATGAAGTTTCACTCCAATACAATGTAACAACTTCAAAAACAATTAATTTTAGAATCCAATTCCCGCAGATCATAGCAAATTTCATTTAATCTCTTTAAGCAATATTCAAGTTTCTGGTTAATTTGGAATCGTATTCCAGAACTTAAAAAATACAAGAAACTCTCAAACTCAAAATTTATTAAGAAATATTAAAAATTTAAGTAAATAAATCTTAAATTTTTATTATTTAAATATTTCCCATATTTATATTAATTATCATCTATACATACAGGGTGTCCCTAAAGTAGCTAACACGAATGGTACCGTTAGATTCCTTGATCAAAACGAAGGTAAGGTTACTTCTGTCACGTTAAAGCCCCCCTTTCAAGTTATACATGTTTAAAGAGCAGCCTTCCAACGCAGCACCTTGTATTAAAGAAACTTCAATATCTTGAGAAATAACTATTTTTATTTCCAAGTATTAATTTCTTTAAAAAGCTGATACCATTCTCTTTTAAATAAGGTATAATAATTATTAATATTTAGTTAAAAAGTATTTCAAATTTAAACAAAACTTTTAGAATTCTATTTTTTTAAAGAAATTATTTTCTTTCTGTATCATTTAACTCTTAACATTACTTTACGTCAGTAAATATTTTTTGATGAAAATTTCAGAATCTCAGAAAAGCTAATTGTTAATCATGTTTGCTATTTTATGTTACCTAAAAAATTAAAAGTTCACAATGAAAATGTTGTAGTTTCTTTATTAGACACTGCTGCGCAAAACCAAAAATGTAACAGTAAAATTTAAAAAAACATTCACCACCTCATTCTTTGTCGAGTGTAAGGATTTCAGTGTGACACAAGCTGAAACTCTCGTAGTGACCTTATTGCGAAGTTTGCCTTTGATCTCGTAGGTTTTAATCGCTGCATACATTCCTCGGTAATGAATAACGCTTGAGATCCCAAGTCCAGCAACATTCTGCATATATTTGTAGATTTCCAGATTGGAACTCGAAATACTGCTGTTGGTAATAATGATTGGAAACTTGATATGGTTGCTGCATTTGACAACGACATGAGTCATAGCCTTTTCTATGTTTTTTCTAGTAGCCGTGTTCGCTGTTGGCCTGACTGCATCTTCGGTGTGTAGCATAAGATGGTGTTTTCTGTGGCATTTACCGCATGTATAACTCGAGCTGCATACGATTGACTGATGGCTTGGAGTGAAACAGTTTAAGCACAGCTTTCTCTCAGGCACAACACCTACCTGTCTATCATTAACGCTTAGGGAAAGAAACTGGTCACATTTACTGAGGTAATGGCCTTGCGAGCATTTAAGGCACAAAGGCTCTGCACTTGATTGGAAGGATTTAACTCGATTGCTGGTCGACACTTTATTGACTTCTATAGCATCCAATAAATCACTTCGTTTGCTTAAAAATCGGAAAAATCTTCTCATCGTAGGGAAATCCTCTACAGTTATCTCATTTGCCCTTAGTCACACTATCCAATTTGTTTACCAAAATATGAATGAGCCATGGGTCCCTTTTTCCGCTTCGGCTAACACCTTCAATCCTCTCAGAACTTCATCCGATACGTCAGCTATTTGATGAAGCGCCTTAGCCGAAACCTTTGATATATCTGGCTTATCAACAAACTGCTTTATGAGATTTGTCATCACGAGCCTTTTTTTATCGTATCTCTATTTAATCTTCTCCGTAGCCGCACTATGTTTGCCTCAGTTACTGCGATATGACGAACTAATGTGGCAGCTTCTCCTGTTAAAAGTTTATAATATTTAAAGGAAAAATAATTTAATTCCTCGGAAAAATAATTTTGGAGAAACAATACATTTATAATATTGGACTTTTTTAAATAAAAGTTTATTGCACATACATCACAGGAAAAAATAAAAAAAATATTTTGTATAAATATTCATATTTGTTCGTCTTCCTTCAATTCCCATTTCCACATTTCTACTAAATAAATAACAAACCGAAATCAAACTAAATTCAAATTTATCAAGTATAAACGCGAGTTTCCTCTAGTTACTATCGAATATCAGCTTTCATAAAAAAAAATTATCTTCTGCTGTTTCTTTAACGAAATAATATTTTACATTATAATAGGCTCCTATAATTTAATAATATTCTTACTTCCTAGACTATATTTATAAATTGGGGCCCTTTTATAAAATTTTATCATTCTCAGATTTTTTCGATATCAAAACCAATCGATGCAAGAATAAATAAATAAAAAGTGCAACGTTGAACTAGTTTACGTCATCGACGGTATTCCACACTAAGAATAAGTTTATAAAACAAAAATGTCAATAAGTATGCAATTATTCCACTGTGTGGAAAAAACTGCTCAAATGTCGTACAAAATTCCGTACTACAAAATATCAAAGACAAAAAAATATTGATTTTGAAGAAAAATAATTGTTTTTCTCTTTCTATTTCGCGGTAATATTATTTTCGTTTTATAAGTTTCGATTGTATATTTTATTTTCAGTTTCTTCTGACAAGTCGACGTGCACGGTTGCACTACATAATTAGTTTTTTTTCATTAAAGTGTTGTGTTTCATTATAATGTTTTTTTATTTGTTAAAGTAAATAATTTTAAATTTAAGTGTATAATAATAATTATTAGCTTAGTAATAATAATATAATAATTATTAGTGATCGCGATGTACAAGTTTGGACTAAAAAGGTAATATAGATCTGTCTCACAATGGCGTCGTCGCGAAATACATTTACGTAGTAAATTTTCAATGCATTTATTTTTCAAGATCTCAATATGCTGGCGGATGCAATACAACGTGGCGGATGCAATACAACGTGGCGGATGCAATACAAAACTCAATTTATGTATTTATTTAAATATGTAAATACATTTTCTATGTTTTTTATACACAAATAAAAAATAATGTGAATAAAAAATTAATATTTATTTTATTATAAATGGAAAATTTTGTTTTATTTCAAATAAGAATTATTATTTATTCCAATTGGAAAATATGTACAAACACGTGCTTTTTGTTTCTGTGGTTTTTTCTCTCTTTTTAGTTGGGATTCACACCGACACTGGAATTTTTGTGACACTTTTCTTTGGCGGGGAGTACGAATTTCCGCGTGATACACATGGTTCTTTCCATAGAAGCAGTGTGGGTTTAGAACGCGAATGTAAATGGAATTCCGTCGGCATTGCATATTGGGTCGTATCATAAAATATTTTTACAGTTCATTCATAAGGTACATACTCGTAGGTAATATAGGACACAAAACATAATTTTGTTTTAAAAGGACACAAAAAAAAATAATAATATTTTACGAAAAACAAAAACCATTGTAGAAATTCAAACTTGATCTTGCCTTGCTTCTTGTTTACGTTTTTATTCAACAAGTATATGCACATACTTCAACATGTGCATCCAGCATGTGCAAATCGTCGAAAATAAAGATCGATAAAAAAATGTAAAGTTCGTAAAATTTTGTTCATGTAACGTTAGATGTCTCACAAAAATTGTTGTCTTAGCTAAACTTTTTAATGAAAAAAGTGTCCGTATGGTGGGTTAGTGTGCATTGGTTCCATCTTTTAAAAAAAAAATTGGCGAAAAAATGTATATGAGATCGGCAATATTATATTTGCTTAAACACAACTTACTTCAAGCGCGTTACATACAAAAAAAAATCAAATACAATTTAAAACTTTGTAACGATACGGTTCAGAAACCGTTACAGCACTGCAAATCATATGCAGTCTATGCAACAAAATTATCATAAGGTTACCTGCCTATTATCAGTTGATGATTTTCTACAAAAAATATCAAAAAACGTGAGCCCTAATTTTATATGTATAGAGTGGCATTTAAAAACTGGGACAGATCTTTTGAAAGAAAGTCTTGCCGGCTGCAAAATCTCGCCTGATTCTGATAAATTTAATTTAATATTAAAAGGTTACACGAGGAAGATTAATCGAAAATTTACATAGTGCAAAATCAAGCTACTGAATGGATTGTGTCGTACGAGATTTTTGATTCAGAATATTTTTCCAGATTACCCTTTTTTATCATTTGTCAGCAAATAACAAAAATATAAATTTCGAAAAAAAATCTGTATGCCAAATTTTTCTATTATTTATTTAAAACAAATTTTAGTTCGAATATACGTATTTACTCGACGGGTGTGAAGTATTCCAGACTTTCCATAGATGTTATGTATGTATGAGTATCACACTGTTAATTCAAATTCAAATAGGAAAAAAATGAATCATATTGGAAATTTTAGTACAACCCAATATGCAATGCCGACGGAATTCCATTTACATTCGCGTTCAAAAACCACACTGCTTCTATGGAAAGAACCATGTGTATCACGCGGAAATTCGTACTCCCCGCCAAAGAAAAGTGTCACAAAAATTCCGGTGTCGGTGTGAATCCCAACTAAAAAGAGAAAAAAAACCACAGAAACAAAAAGCACGTGTTTGTATATATTTTCCTATTGGAATAAATAATAATTCTTATTTGAAATAAAACAAAATTTTCCATTTATAATAAAATAAATATTAATTTTTTATTAGCACAAAAATACACAATTAAATTTTATAACACAAATTTTATAAATTAAATTTTAAGCACGTTCACCATACGTCTGGTTTGTTCACCATACGCGCATCCAATTGAACATCCCAACAACCACAACCGATCTTGAAAAGAAAAAAATGCATTGAAAATTTACAACGTAAATGTATTTCGCGACGACGCCATTGTGAGACAGATTTCTATTACCTTTTTAGTCCAAATTTGTACATCGCGATCACTAAATAACTTAATAATTATTATTTTATACTTAAATTTAAAACTATTTACTTTAACAAATAGAAAAACATAATGAAACACAACACTTTAAAGAAAAAAATCTAATTATGGAGTGCAACCGTGCACGTCGACTTGTCAGAAGAAACTGAAAATAAAAGATACAATCGAAACTTATAAAACGAAAATAATATTACCGCGAAACAGAAAGAGAAAGATTTTTTTTTTGCCGAAAATCAATATTTTTTTGTCTTTGATATTTTATAGTACGGAATTTAGTACGACATTTGAGCAGTTTTTTCCACACAGTGGAAAAATTGCATACTGGGAATCATATAAGTTTGAGTCATTTTTAGAAAATAACTCAAACCTCAATTTAAATAAAAAATATATAATATTTTCTAAAATAAAAATTTTTAAACAAACTCTTAACACGTATTATGTAGAAATTATCGAGATTTTTATTAAAATATATTAGAACTTTAAAACGATTATAATAAATAATAGAAAATAAAACTTATTATCAAAAAAACACCCAAAGTCAAGCATTACAAGCACCAAATGGTTTATTTAGGATACTCTATGACCAACATCATGTACTATCAATTGAAATAATCGATAACGGCCATCCAAATTTGAGTAAAAATGGTATCTGAACACCTTGAACATCAAAATTCGTAGCAGTAAACCCGAGGTCGACCATTATTTGCAGTAGGTGGTTTTGGTTAGGTGACTCAATGACCAAATTCATGTACTAGCCAGGCCTGAATCACGATCTCTGAGAATGGCCGATAATGGCCATCCAAATTTGAATAAAAATGGCATCTAAACAACTTGAACATCAAAATTCGAAGCAGTAAACCCGAGGTCGACCATTATTTGCACTGGGTGGTTTTGGTTAAGTGACTCAATGACCAACTTCATGTACTAGCCAGACCTGAACCACGATCTCTGGGAATGGCCGATAGGTTAGGTTTCAGTGGTTGACACTTAGGCCATTTTTGGCCCATTGTGAAACCACGCATTCACGCTACATCATTAACCCATTCACCTATTCACCTACTCACACAACTACAGTATTACCACCTGCACATTGCAAGCTCCATGTCAACCTGTACATTGACATGGACGGTGGGTCGGCGCTGAATTCTGCACTCCATCAGAGGGTCTTAGTTGTGTTTATTAACATCACCGATCGTAATCGATGATGAAAATTCGATTTGCATCTAGCCTCTGATGGGATTCGAACCCAGTACCTCCCGGTCCAAGTGCCGAAGCATTAACCACTGCACCACTTGTCCGGTGAATGGCCGATAATGACCATCCAAATTTGAGTAAAAATGATATCTGTACACCTTGAACATCAAAATTCGTAGCAGTAAACCCGAGGTCGATCATTATTTGCACTAGGTGGTTTTGGTTAGGTGACTCAATGACCAACTCCATGTACTAGCCAGACCTGAATCACGATCTCTGGGAATGGCCGATAATGACCATCCAAATTTGAGTAAAAATGATATCTGAACACCTTGAACATCAAAATTCGTAGCAGTAAACCCGAGGTCGACCATTATTTGCACTAGGTGGTTTTGGTTAGGTGACTCAATGACCAACTTCATGTACTAGCTACACCTGAATCACGATCTCTGGGAATGGCCGATAATGGCCATCCAAATTTGAGTAAAAATGATATCTGAACACCTTGAACATCAAAATTCGTAGCAGTAAACTCGAGGTCGACCATTATTAGCACTAGGTGGTTTTGGTTAGGTGACTCAATGACCAACTTCATGTACTAGCCAGACCTGAATCACGATCTCTGGGAATGGCCGATAATGACAATCCAAATTTGAGTAAAAATGATATCTGAACACCTTGAACATCAAAATTCGTAGCAGTAAACCCGAGGTCGACCATTATTTGCACTAGGTGGTTTTGGTTAGGTGACTCAATGACCAACTTCATGTAATAGCCGGACCTGAATCACGATCTCTGGGAATGGCCGATAATGACCATCCAAATTTGAGTAAAAATGATATCTGAACACCTTGAACATCAAAATTCGTAGCAGTAAACTCGAGGTCGACCATTCTTAGCACTAGGTGGTTTTGGTTAGGTGACTCAATGACCAACTTCATGTACTAGCCAGACCTGAATCACGATCTCTGGGAATGGCCGATAATGACAATCCAAATTTGAGTAAAAATGATATCTGAACACCTTGAACATAAAAATTCGTAGCAGTAAACCCGAGGTCGATCATTATTTGCACTAGGTGGTTTTGGTTAGGTGACTCAATGACCAACTTCATGTACTAGCCAGACCTGAATCACGATCTCTGGGAATGGCCGATAATGACCATCCAAATTTGAGTAAAAATGATATCTGAACACCTTGAACATCAAAATTCGTAGCAGTAAACCCGAGGTCGACCATTATTTGCACTAGGTGGTTTTGGTTAAGTGACTCAATGACCAACTTCATGTACTAGCCAGACCTGAATCACGATCTCTGGGAATGGCCGATAATGACCATCCAAATTTGAGTAAAAATGATATCTGAACACCATGAACATCAAAATTCGTAGCAGTACACCCGAGGTCGACCATTATTTGCACTAGGTGGTTTTGGTTAGGTGACTCAATGACCAACTTCATGTACTAGCCAGACCTGAATCACGATCTCTGGGAATGGCCGATAATGACCATCCAAATTTGAGTAAAAATGATATCTGAACACCTTGAACATCAAAATTGGTAGCAGTAAACCCGAGGTCGATCATTATTTGCACTAGGTGGTTTTGATTAGGTGACTCAATGACCAACTTCGTGTACTAGTCAGACCTGAATCACGATCTCTGGGAATGGCCGATAATGACCATCCAAATTTGAGTAAAAATGATATCTGAACACCTTGAACATCAAAATTCGTAGCAGTAAACGTGTTACAGGCTGGCTACTGCCAACCTGCAGATATTCACTAAGCTCCTGCAGAGGCCTCCACGGTGATGTTTTGCCGGCTACGTTCTCAGCGAGAAATGCGAGGGTCGTGGGGTTTGAGGCATGCAGGGCTCCTGGCCTACACCGTGATTAACAGAAAGTTGGGGAAACGCAAATAATAAATAAAACCGTAGTTCCGCCGAAATTCGTCGGCCGGAACTTGAGGAACGAACCGAATAATCAAATAGATAATAAAAATAATAATAATAACGGAAGAGGTGCCTTGGTGCGCGCATCCATCCGAATTCAAACGGGGCCGAGCCCTGGTTACGGATTTGGATGCGGGCACCAAGGGACCGCAAACACTAAACCGACATAGAGGGAGTCTCCGCTCCCATCACACCGACCGAAAAATAATTTAATAATTCATTTCATTTTAAGTTAAAACGAAAAACAACAAAAAGAAACAACTTCCCGAGAACAAAAGGAAAGGGAGGGAACGAAAGAGAGAGAGAGAGATCAGCAATGCGCATCGAGCGCGCACCCGCTGTGCGGCGCTCGATTACAAAATTTAAATTTAATATAATATATAAAAAAATTATAAAAATGAAATCAAAAATTAAAAAAATAAAAATAAAAATAAAAAAATGGTACCTTAATTAATTTAATTTATGTTGCGGCCTTGCGCGGCCGTCATGCCTCAGGGTCACCGCCCCGGACCGTTGCGGCTTGGCTATACTGTTACCAAAATCCACCGATGCGACCCAACCGCCGGTAAAATACTGCAAATAATACGGCTGGCCTCAACTGGCCGCCGGATCCGTCCACTGTTGCCTGGTTTGGCAATATAACGTGGCGGCTTGATGCCGATAAATATTAAATCCAACAATAGCCGGTTGGCTACCGTTACCGTTGCGGGGCCTTTCCCCGTTACCAAATATCACCACTGGCCGGCTGGCCACCCGTATATTGCGGCAGACCACCGATCCAAATATACAAAACAACAATAGCCGGTTGGCTACCGTTACCGTTGCGGCAGACCACCGATCCAAATATACAAAACAACAATAGCCGGTTGGCTACCGTTACCGTTGCGGCAGACCACCGATCCAAATATACAAAACAACAATAGCCGGTTGGCTACCGTTACCGTTGCGGCAGACCACCGATCCAAATATACAAAACAACAATAGCCGGTTGGCTACCGTTATGCGACTACTACGGCTGGCCTCAACTGGCCACCCGAAACTCGTTGGGCGTTGGCTCGCCTTAAAACCGTATATAACGTAAATAAAAGTGAGTGGCCTCACCTGGCCACCCGTAATTACGATCGTTCACACTCGTTAATGGTTATCTTGTACGGACAGATTGTTACCAACACACGTAAGTATTACGACCGACGATAAATTTTCGCGTACTCAAACACTCAACACAAGGTGTGGCTCCCAGCACACTTTCGTATAAATATACAAGAAATTATTTTTCCTTCTTGTTGTTTAGGAAATTCGTAGGATCCGTTGCCCAATAAACTTTATATTTATAAAACTCACAGAATGCCAAAATTATAATAATTTTACATATGTATTTATTGAATTTATACATTCATTAATTGCACAATTGTAATGTTTTTTTTTTTTATTTTTAATCCAACAATTTTTGTAACTTTTAATATTTAAAATATATAATAATATCTTTTTTTTTTGTTTAACAATATAATTAAAAAAAAAATTCCAAACAAAATAGAACTCAAGCGTTCTTTTCAAAAAAAATCAAAAACTCTTTTTTTTAAAATCACTACTCGAATTTTTCACCACCAAAATCACAAACTGAATGGCGACAACCAAAAAAAATTCGAGCGTCGCACAGCTCGTAAAACGTTCTAGAAGAAATTAATCTCTCTTCTCTGTCTCTCCCTTATATCAAATTTTCGTTGATATAAGGGAGATAGACATATAAGAAAAACATTTCTTCCAAAACGTTTTACTTTGCACACACTCGATGCGCATTGTTATCTCTCTCTCTCCTATTTTTGTTCCGTTGCCAACATAACCGAAGAAAACACACAAGAATCCATCCACCAAGACACCACGTTCACACAGTGAAAAACTCGGACGCAAGAAACCATGGAGAATAGAAACAAATTTACAAAAAATGTCTTGTTAAGACAATACAGTCGTAACAAACGTGGGAACGTCCCACACCCTGAGATGTCTCATAAGCCGGGCCTAAAACAAACAACACGAAAATAAAGATAGAGAGAGAAACGATTAAACACGGATGTCTTTGACATGATAAGTACCCAAGGATTTGCCATTCAAATCTTCGACGGTGTACGCTACCCGCCCGACTTTGCTGGTAATTATGGCGGGTTTGAATTTGCTTGCCAATTTGGCGGAGAATTTATTCGACGCATCGCTCAAAGCAAACGATCGTATAAACACGGGTTGTCCAATTCGAAAAGAACGCGTATTACTGCGTAAGTTATAATGTTGGGCCCCCTTTTCGTGTGCCACACGTAAATAATGTGTTATACGATCCTTTAAAAAGTTTACTCGATCTGGCTTAGCCCATACCTGGACTTCGCTGGGATCATGTTCATCGAGTAACCGTCGCAGTGAGTAATCTGAACCGTGCATCGACATATGTTGACCGAACACGACATAATGAGGGGAGTAATGTAACGTATCATGTACAGCATTTCGTAACGCGGCTGCAATTTCTTGCAAATTCTTGTCCCACAAATTATGATCGTGATCGCTCAAATACGATCGAATGCTGGCAAGTAACGTTCTATTAACACGCTCGGATGCGTTGCTTTGCGGCGAATATACCGGCGTACGTAAATGGGTTACACCGTATTTAGATAGCAGATCCTTAAATAAATTCGAGGTAAATTGCTTCCCATTGTCAGAGGTGATAACTTCAGGTACGGAGAATAAAAGGAATACCTCATTTTCCAAAAATCGACACAATAAAGAGGCAGATGCTTCGCGTAAGGGTTTGACAACTACAAATTTCGAATAATGATCCAGAACGATAACGATACAGGTATTTCCGAGTTTCGAACGTGGATACGGACCCAAAAAATCGACATATAGTTTTTGAAACGGGCGAGTTGACGTAACCTGCGCTCCCATGGCTGGTTGTGTAGAGAAATTAACAGCTTTGTTCATTTTACATTTAGTGCAGCTAGCAACGTATTGTTTAACTTGTTTTGCCATTTGAGGCCAGTAAAATTGACGCTGAAGGCGTTCGAGAGTTTTGCTGCCGCCTAAATGTGCTGAAGTGGGAGGTACGTGAGCCTGTTCAATAAGCGTTGAAGTTAAGGAATTAGGAATAACAAGTTTCCATTTCGAAAGGTCGGTATCCGTATATTTAAAACCGAACGAGGGGAATATCAACAATTTATCATCCTGGATCTTATAGTTGTGCGAACAATCTTTTAATGAACGAATTTTCGCGATCTGATCGACGTAATCTGGATCTTGAAACGCCACCGAATTTTGATCAACGTGCAGAATTGGGACTGAAGAAGGTATTAACGCATTCACGGAAGGGTCGATGTTTTTACTCGACAAGGCTCGATCTCCAAATTGAACACCAGGATCAGGCGTGCTCTTACTTTCGGAATCATCCTCACAAGGAGCGGATTCATCCGGAAAAGCTCGAGACAACGCATCAGGTACAACGTTAACTGAACCTTTTCGGTATCCAATCTGAAAATCCAACGCTTGGAGTTTAAGACTCCATCTCGCCAAACGTCCGGAGAGGTCTTTTTGACTCATTAACCAGCGCAAACTGGAATGGTCGGTATAAATGACGAATGGATAACCTTCCACGTAGGGACGGAATTTTCGCACGCTGAGGACGGCAGCGTAGCATTCCAGCTCGGTCACCGAGTAGTTTCGCTGCGCCGCATTGAGCTTATGGGAATAAAACTCAATGGGCCGCTCTACCCCCTCGGCGTCCACCTGAAATAAGACACTACCGACCCCAACGGCACTGGCATCGCACTGAATAAAAAAGGGTTTTGTATAATCAGGATGCGTTAAAACTGGGGCAGTTGACAAGGCGGTTTTGAGAGCGTTAAAAGAAGAATCAGCAGCTGCAGACCAACATACTTTAGTGTTTTTACCAGTAAGATCGGTGAGAGAAGAAGCTAAGGAGGCGAAATTAGGAATGAAGCGACGGTACCATCCGCACATTCCCAGAAAACGTCTAATCTGTTTCGTCGTTTTCGGAATAGGGTACTCCAGAATAGCTTTACATTTATCTGGGTTTGTACGGAGGCAACCATCACCCACAATATAACCTAAATAGTCTACTTCTTTCCACACAAACTTACTTTTGGTCAAATTGATTGTTAAACCAGCGTCCTTCAGATATCCAGCAACCTGTTGTAGCAAATCGAAATGTTCAGCCATAGTGGAGGATGTGACCAGAAGGTCATCGAGGTACACAAAGACCTTATCGTGCAGTTGGTACGGGATCACGCGGTGCATTAAGCGACAAAGCGTCTGTGGTGCGTTGCATAAGCCAAACGGCATCACCTTGAACTGATACAAGGGCCGTCCAGGAACCGTAAACGCCGTTTTATCGCGGGATGCTGGGTCGAGTGGGATCTGCCAAAAGGCATCCTTCAAATCAATCGCCGAAATGAATCGGGTGTGTCCCAAACGACCCAACAATCCGTTGATTATGGGCAGCGGATACGCATCCTTAACGGTTGCCTTGTTCAGTTCTCTAGCATCCAAGCACAGACGAACTTTCCCATTGGCCTTACGCACCAACGTGACCGGTGAACACCAGGAACTTTGTGACTCCTCGATGACCCCCAAAGACAACATCCTATCCAACTCGGCATACATGAGTTTCTGGATAGCTGGGGACACGGAATAAAAACGTTGTTTGACTGGTTTTGCGGAACCGACATCGATCATATGAGTGATGAGGGATGTGCGGCCCAAACCTAAAATATCGCTGCTCGGGAAATATTCGCGGATAAGATCCAATTTACGACGATCATCAGATGTTAAAATATGGAATTTGGGTGTGTTGGTAGTTTCACCTAATTCGTCCGAATTATTCAACGCGGAGATTTTTGGGGAAATTCCAAAACGATTCCAAAAATCGATACCCAAATAAAGCGGTTGTTCCAAGGAAGGGACAACGTGAAAATTCATAAATTTAGTGACTCCGTTAAATTCGACGTTAGCTCGGATATAACCAAAAACTCGTTGGACTTGGCCACTCGCGGTAGTTATAGTGGAAGGAAAGTTATGGAATTCAACTAATGGATTTGACAGAAGTTTCTCCGATCCACTCCCGAGAACACTGACACTCGCCCCGCTGTCGAGAAGACCCTTAAAAGGTGTCTTATTTATAAAGACCTGGGCGTAAGGCCGAGTGTCACTACCCTCGGAGAATAGAACGGAGGAAATCACATCATTTCTCATTGCGACGCGACGGTTCCAATATTTTTTTGAACGCTTTAAACGATCTAACTTTGCCAATGATGGAGCATTATAGAAAAATTTAAGAGCGACAGGGAGGGAAAGAGGATTGGATGGGGAAGAAGGATCGGGAAAGGAATCATTACTGGCAGACGAGCTTACTTCTTCGTCGGATTCGAATAGGAGCGGATTTCCGCGTCCGTATTGCTCGCTGCATCCTCCAGAATCGGTTTGAGTGGCTCTATCCTCTCTACTATCCACAGTCTGGGTTGAGGTTGATTTGTTCTCTGTACACTCAGTCTGAGTGGAGGTGGATTTGATCTCGGTACACCCCGTCTGAGTTGGCGTTGTGGTGACGACATTTTTACCGTAATGCGAATGCTGTATATAATCTGATCTCGAGTTGTCTGTTGAGATTTGTCTTCCAGGACGTCTCGCCGCTGCCGATGGAAACCTGCTCCCCGTGTGAATTGCGGATACTGAGTTATCAGGTAGAACATCAGTCAAGGGATAATTCTCATTAGAGTCATATGTTCCAACATCATCATACGGACTGCCTGATGACTCATTGATCACGCGTCGTGGATGGATTGCAGGGTCCG
Source organism: Nephrotoma appendiculata (assembly GCA_947310385.1). Taxonomy (NCBI): domain Eukaryota; kingdom Metazoa; phylum Arthropoda; class Insecta; order Diptera; family Tipulidae; genus Nephrotoma; species Nephrotoma appendiculata. The sequence goes on along the minus strand of OX371226.1, from coordinate 18,589,764 downwards.
CCGTAGCTTTGATCCGCCTGAAAGACTCCTCCCAAGCAGAGCAACTTTTGATCAGCTCATTTATGGTGCTAAAACGACGATCGGTGAGATGAAACTGTAATCCTGGCTTCATATTCGCCATTAATATTTCGATGAGTTCCTCCTCCGAGTACGGTGTACGACATTGTAGCGTTAAACTCCACACTTGATCGTAGAAATCCGTGAAACTTTCGTCGGGTTGTTGTTTGCGCGACTCGACCATTCGTCTGATTTCGTAATTGGTTCGGCGGTCCTTAAATCGTTCGCTCATGCCGTCTCGCAACTCTGACCATGACGCATTCGGATTATGTTTGCGGAATGTCCAATACCACTGCAATGCCATATCTTTCAAGATGGTGTGTAACTCAAATAATAATGTTTGATTGGATAAACCACGGGACGAAGCGATGGTGTCTACCTGAAACAGGAACATGTCGATGGAGATGTCCGATGGGGATCCTGTGTAATTTAGTCCGCTTTCAGATAAAAATGGTCCATTGATAAAATCTTGCTCCCAATCGTCTTGCTCTAGTATTGTTAGGTCCATTTTGGATGATGAAAGGATATATGGTTAAACTCGCTCGATTTAATTTGGCGAAAAAAAATTAAACTCAAAAATGCAATCTTTATTAAGTTTATCAATAATATACAAAAAAAATAATTCAATTACTTTTAAATGAAACAGAAAGTTTCAAATAAAATAGTTCGGAATAATTCCACAAACACAATAACAAAAAAATATAGAAAATAAAATAAATATAAATATGAAATATAAATGAAATAATAATATAAGAAATTTGGTACTAGGGATGAAGCCGTGACCCACTAGAAACCTGAGGCCCGTAATCCCCAAATTTAACGACAGGATATTTGTCGAGAAACCCTCGAAAGCGGTACGTTATCGTAACCTTCCTTTGGAGGGGCTCGTTACAAAGCATTTTAAATATCCAAAAAGAAAAATAATAATAATAATAATAATAATAACGCGAAAATCAAACTACCAACACACCCAATAGTACGCCGATAGTGAATAATACAACCAAATAATAAGAGAAAAAAATAATCAGAAGAATAACAAAAAGGAAGGAATGGATACAAGAGTTTGTGGGTCCAGTATTCCCACGGTTAGTTTAACGACGGAAGACGAGATACCCCCCAAAGTGGCGCTTTTCGATGAGAACCTAATTTGGAGGGGCTCGTTGAAATTTGAAACGATACGAAAAAACCAATTCAAGCAACTACCAACACACCCAACGGTATGCAGGCAGGAGGCTGATACTCAAGAGATACAAAGGAAAAAGGAAAATAAAATCAAAATGAAATACTAATAAACCCGAGGGTTCCAATACAACCCATAGATCTATAAACCAAAATCAAAAACAATATCAAAATATCAAATAAAACAAATAAAGTTTATAGAAAAATTTTTAATTAATACCACGATACGGATGGTATGATGAGAGTGGAAACCCCACTCCGTGTCAGCTAAATAATAAAATAATAATAACAGTTGTTGTTCCTCAAATTTCGGTCGAGAAACTTCGGGGCTAAAGAAAGATGAAGCTAACATCTAAACCCCAGACAAATGACATCCGAGCTCCACCACAATCGGACACAACATAGTGGAAATGGGAAAGAGCTCGGAAGTCGGATGTCTGAAGAATAGGGGATGACACCCCCCATCTACGCGCAATCAAACAGCCCGTGCTGGTTGCGATCGTAGATAGGGAATGTCAACCGGGAGACTGGCTTTGGTGTGCGCGTCCATGCGAATTCAAACAGTGTGAAACACCGGTTTCGACACTGGACGCGCACGCCAAAGGGAGTGCAGCTACAAATCATAAAAAATCAAAAAGAAATTATCAAAATTCGCGAAAGTTTGGGCGCCACTGTTACAGGCTGGCTACTGCCAACCTGCAGATATTCACTAAGCTCCTGCAGAGGCCTCCACGGTGATGTTTTGCCGGCTACGTTCTCAGCGAGAAATGCGAGGGTCGTGGGGTTTGAGGCATGCAGGGCTCCTGGCCTACACCGTGATTAACAGAAAGTTGGGGAAACGCAAATAATAAATAAAACCGTAGTTCCGCCGAAATTCGTCGGCCGGAACTTGAGGAACGAACCGAATAATCAAATAGATAATAAAAATAATAATAATAACGGAAGAGGTGCCTTGGTGCGCGCATCCATCCGAATTCAAACGGGGCCGAGCCCTGGTTACGGATTTGGATGCGGGCACCAAGGGACCGCAAACACTAAACCGACATAGAGGGAGTCTCCGCTCCCATCACACCGACCGAAAAATAATTTAATAATTCATTTCATTTTAAGTTAAAACGAAAAACAACAAAAAGAAACAACTTCCCGAGAACAAAAGGAAAGGGAGGGAACGAAAGAGAGAGAGAGAGATCAGCAATGCGCATCGAGCGCGCACCCGCTGTGCGGCGCTCGATTACAAAATTTAAATTTAATATAATATATAAAAAAATTATAAAAATGAAATCAAAAATTAAAAAAATAAAAATAAAAATAAAAAAATGGTACCTTAATTAATTTAATTTATGTTGCGGCCTTGCGCGGCCGTCATGCCTCAGGGTCACCGCCCCGGACCGTTGCGGCTTGGCTATACTGTTACCAAAATCCACCGATGCGACCCAACCGCCGGTAAAATACTGCAAATAATACGGCTGGCCTCAACTGGCCGCCGGATCCGTCCACTGTTGCCTGGTTTGGCAATATAACGTGGCGGCTTGATGCCGATAAATATTAAATCCAACAATAGCCGGTTGGCTACCGTTACCGTTGCGGGGCCTTTCCCCGTTACCAAATATCACCACTGGCCGGCTGGCCACCCGTATATTGCGGCAGACCACCGATCCAAATATACAAAACAACAATAGCCGGTTGGCTACCGTTACCGTTGCGGCAGACCACCGATCCAAATATACAAAACAACAATAGCCGGTTGGCTACCGTTACCGTTGCGGCAGACCACCGATCCAAATATACAAAACAACAATAGCCGGTTGGCTACCGTTACCGTTGCGGCAGACCACCGATCCAAATATACAAAACAACAATAGCCGGTTGGCTACCGTTATGCGACTACTACGGCTGGCCTCAACTGGCCACCCGAAACTCGTTGGGCGTTGGCTCGCCTTAAAACCGTATATAACGTAAATAAAAGTGAGTGGCCTCACCTGGCCACCCGTAATTACGATCGTTCACACTCGTTAATGGTTATCTTGTACGGACAGATTGTTACCAACACACGTAAGTATTACGACCGACGATAAATTTTCGCGTACTCAAACACTCAACACAAGGTGTGGCTCCCAGCACACTTTCGTATAAATATACAAGAAATTATTTTTCCTTCTTGTTGTTTAGGAAATTCGTAGGATCCGTTGCCCAATAAACTTTATATTTATAAAACTCACAGAATGCCAAAATTATAATAATTTTACATATGTATTTATTGAATTTATACATTCATTAATTGCACAATTGTAATGTTTTTTTTTTATTTTTAATCCAACAATTTTTGTAACTTTTAATATTTAAAATATATAATAATATCTTTTTTTTTTGTTTAACAATATAATTAAAAAAAAAATTCCAAACAAAATAGAACTCAAGCGTTCTTTTCAAAAAAAATCAAAAACTCTTTTTTTTAAAATCACTACTCGAATTTTTCACCACCAAAATCACAAACTGAATGGCGACAACCAAAAAAAATTCGAGCGTCGCACAGCTCGTAAAACGTTCTAGAAGAAATTAATCTCTCTTCTCTGTCTCTCCCTTATATCAAATTTTCGTTGATATAAGGGAGATAGACATATAAGAAAAACATTTCTTCCAAAACGTTTTACTTTGCACACACTCGATGCGCATTGTTATCTCTCTCTCTCCTATTTTTGTTCCGTTGCCAACATAACCGAAGAAAACACACAAGAATCCATCCACCAAGACACCACGTTCACACAGTGAAAAACTCGGACGCAAGAAACCATGGAGAATAGAAACAAATTTACAAAAAATGTCTTGTTAAGACAATACAGTCGTAACAAACGGGCCGATAATGGCCATTCAAGTTTGAGTTATATTGACATCAGTATTATTCAAAACATCTAGAAGATCAAAAGTCATAGCAAAAAAAACTGAATTTGTCGTTTGATAAGAATAGCTTTATAAGCTTAGTTTTACCTGTATTTACCTATGACAATGATAAAAATCTGGATATTTAGGAAAGCGGATAATCATTATTTAACTCTATAAAAATATTAACTACAGATAAAATATTTTTATAATTGTTCTTATTTGATTTAGAATTAATTAATCTATCAAGTACTCAAACCCTAATCGGCATTTTCAAGTTGAAGTACTTTTAAGTTAAATTCGTTTAAGGAGATGTATTTAAAATACAAATATAGGTAGATATAGTTGAACGATCTGATGTTACTGAAATACAAACATACATACGAGTAGTTATATATTTACGCCTCATAAAGCAATAGAACAATTAATTTATTTTATGAGAAAAAGCCTCATTTTCGCTTAACTGGCATCTGCCGGAATATTTTTAGAACTAGAGCGAATTTCTCAAAAAACTAATTTTAATATAATATAAACGTCATAGTTGACTGAAGTTAGACGGAATATTATGAAAAATGCTTAATTAGTTTACAATTCATGTAATAAAATAATGCTGAAATAAAATAAAATGACATAAGGCTTTTTCTCATATAAACAAATCGCATAGAAAGTGGTGCTAACTAGGCGGCGTTTAAACGATTAATAATCATTTCATCATTGCCGCTATATATATCTATATATATATATATATATATATATATATATATATATATATATATATATATATATATATATATATATATATATATATATATAAGTTAACACGTGACACAACTGGGTTCACACGGTTACAAAAATATCAGGTTGCCTTAGTTGCAATATTATCATAAGCGCATGTTAACACCATTTCCGCAATAATGCTGAACGCGCATATTGTAATAAGTTAGTTTGTAAGTTATTGGCAACAGTAAAATCAGTTGTAATCTAGATTCTAAAATATTAAGTTGTTAAAATTATAAGTAACATTGTGTATTAAAAGTTCTAAATAATTAAATTAAATAAATAAATAAAAAGAAAAGAAATAAAAATCAAAAATTGATTTTTTTTAATAATTTAATACAACAAAATATTAAGTGGCGCCGAAACAGGGACCCTTGAAAAAAGTCTAGTGTAAAAATGTTAGCCGTATTTAACCATAAATACGAGTTAAACTAAGTGTAAGAACATTAATGCGGTGTAATATTTAAACATAATAGTATCGCTAATTGTTAAAGATATTTAACCAATAATATCGATATCACATAAGTAAAATTGTGAAGTAAATTGTGAAGTGCACTTAACTCTAACACTATTAATATTTAACCAGAATATTAAATATCAATGTTTAACCATAACATTTTGTGAAGCCAAATCGAGTAAAAATCAGTGGTGGGAAAAGAAGCCCCCCAGTAACGAGATACGTAAAAAGGCGTTGAATTATATTGAAGAGGATCAAGTACAACCAGGACGGAACCCACTCAAACTAAATCAACAGCGGCCCATCCATTTACGACGAGGCAAAAAGTTCAACTAGATGACAAGGGTACAAAACAGATTGCAACTCCAGAAGTTAATCATACTTCTGTCAATTTTAATGTAAGTTTATAAAGATTAATTTTTATATAGTTTGTGAACATTTGAACAATAAATTAAAGAAAGAATTAAATTGTATTAAGTAAATTGACTATATCATATCAAAATACAGATTTAGAAGAAAATTATTAATTTAAAAGAAAAAGGAAAAAAATAAATAAAATTAACAAAAATTAAAATTTTCGATATCGAGACTTGAAGGAAAAATTATTATTTTAGACTTTCTGATTTTATGAAACAAAAACAGAATATTTCGCTATATTTTAAATATAATTCTAAATTAATTGGTGATAGTTAAGGGAATATATTGCCTAATTGAATTTTAACAAATATTTCGAATATTAGCAAAATGGTTAATGAAACAATTATCAAACCCTCAGTACTCGGAGCGTGCGGAGGTGCAACCGACACCACGAGTAATAATTCAATAGACCTATCACAACTAACTAATATTATATCGGAAATCATAGCAGAGCAGACGAGAAAAAATAATAATCACAATAACAGTAACAGTAATGACCAGACGATAGACGACAAATACCGAGAGAATCTTAAAGATCTAGACAAAATACCAGACGTAGTGAAATGTTTAAGGGAATTCTCCGGTTTGCCAGGAGAATTTAGTTCGTGGAAAAAGAGCGTAGATAGAGTCCTACACGTGTATGAGCACTTGCAAGGCACTCCTAAATACTATGGCATATTGAGTGTCATACGCAATAAGATTGTAGGTCACGCGGACGTGGCACTAGAATCATATAACACCCCTCTCAATTGGCAAAAAATTGCTAAGTGCTTAACTCTGCATTATGCAGACAAAAGGGATCTAGGCACCCTTGAATATCAAATGATGACCCTAATACAGGGCAACCTAACAATACCAGAATTTTACCAAAAGGTCTACCAGCATTTGTCTCTAATATTAAATAAATTGTCCTGCATAGATATGGGGCAAGAATCCCTAAATAACCTAACTGAAACATATCGAGATAAAGCACTCGATACTTTTGTCAGAGGCTTGAAGGGAGATTTACCACGACTATTAAGTATTCGTGAGCCTAGCGATCTACCCCAAGCGTTACAGCTATGCCTGAAGCTGCAAAATATGGATTTCAGAGCACAATATGCTAACCATAGTGCACATAGCACACAACGTAAACCACCTCCCTTCATTCGAAGGAACCACATGCCTATGCCTTCCAGTGAAATGCAACCTTTCTTTCCACAATTACTTCACAACCCTCAAAATACACCAAGAATATTTCAACCTACTCTTGGGTACCAAAATCCACAATTTCCAAAATTCCCACAACAGCCTTTTAAACCGCAATTCGGATATCCAACTTATCCACCTGGATACCCACCAAAACCTCAACCAAGACCCGCACCAATGTCAGTAGACGGTAGTGGTCAATCGAAGCAGGTTAATTACATGAATAATCCACAAGACAACCGATACCCCATGAAAAGACCCTATGTCCATCAAACTAACCAATCACAACAAATCCATAGACCGAATAAATTCCAAAGAGTTTATCATACAGAACAGGTTCACGACGAACCAAATTTTCAACAATATGAAGAACAAATATCAGAATATGATGCACAATATGAACAGACTCTTTTAGAATACACAGATACACAAGACAATCCAGAATTAACTAATGACGAAAATATCGGCGGATACCCCGAAGAAGAGGGCGAAATTGAGCAATTAGATGACATCAATTTTTTAGCCTAAGGAGCTCTTCTCTACCTTATATGGAACACGTGGGGAGGAGCGGGAGAATATTTAAATTTCTAATAGATACAGGGTCGAATAAAAATTATATTCAACCACGGTACGTGCGAAATCCTCTACAAAATATTAAACCTTTCACAGCAAACTCCGTAGCAGGTAGCATCAAAGTCACACACCATGCCCTGATAGACCTATTTGGTCCGGAGAAAAAACTAAAATTCTTTCTACTACCCAGCCTCAAGTCATTTGATGGCATCATCGGGAACGACAGTTTGAAACAATTCGGTGTTACAATACACACCAAAGAAGGGTTTATGACAATTGATCCAAATTTAGAAATACCACTAAAACAACATATCTCTGATTCTGTAAACAACATAAGCCTTAGAGTTAGCCACCTAAATTCCGACCAAAGATATAAACTAGATAAAATCGTAAATAACTGCCCAAATCTGTTCTCAGATCCGGATGAGAAGTTAACTTTCGTAACATCCGTAAAGGGAGAAATCCGTACGAATAGCTCGGAACCAATCTACTCCCGACCATATCCATATCCCATATGCCTCAAAGAAGAGGTAGAGAAACAAATCGGACAATTACTTTCGGATGGCATCATCAGGCCTTCCAAATCTCCCTACAATTCTCCGGTATGGATTGTTCCAAAAAAAGAAGATGCGTCAGGAGAAAAAAAATATAGACTGGTTATAGATTATCGAAAGCTAAACACAGTTACAATAGCAGATAAATATCCAATACCCGAGATAAACGACATCCTAATGAACTTAGGTGAAAACAGGTTCTTCACAATTGTCGATCTTAAAAGTGGATTTCATCAAATTCCACTAAAAGAATCAGATATTGAAAAGACTGCTTTTTCCGTCAATCATGGAAAGTACGAATTCACTCGTCTTCCTTTCGGGCTCAAAAACGCTCCGTCTATATTCCAACGTACTCTTGATGATATTTTAAGAGAACACATAGGAAAGCGTTGTTTTGTTTATATTGATGATATTATTATATTCGGAAAAACCGAAAAAGAACATTTTGAGAATCTCGAGTTAATATTCAGAACTTTGGAAATTTCTAATCTAAAAATTCAGTTAGACAAATGCGAATTTTTGAAAGATGAAGTAGAATTCTTGGGATTCACTATATCGAAAGATGGCATAAAGACAAATCAAAAGAAAACAAGGGCAATAATGGACTTCCCAGTACCTAAAACGGTAAAAGAACTAAGATCCTTCCTCGGAATGGCCGGTTTCTACCGACGATTCATTCGAGATTACGCCAAATTAGCGAAGCCTCTGACCTCGCTTTTAAGAGGGGAGGATGGACATGTGTCCAAAGTAATTTCAAAGACAAAGGCAATTACGTTAAACAATGAAGCAATAACGGCACTCGAAAAAATTAAAAATTCACTTACCTCTAACGAAGTTATGCTTCAGTTCCCAGACTTCAAAAAAGAATTCGAGTTAACTACCGATGCGTCTAACTTCGCACTAGGTGCAGTATTGGCCCAAGATGGCAAGCCAATTACATTTCTCTCAAGAACTCTCGACAAAACAGAAGAAAATTACGCGGCAAATGAAAAAGAAATGCTCGCGATAATTTGGGCTTTAACTACGCTACGAAATTTCCTGTACGGAGCAAGAAAAGTGAAAATATATACAGACCATCAACCTTTAACTTATGCCCTTAGTAATAAAAACAACAACTCGAAGATGAAACGATGGAAAGCCATCCTTGAATAGTACGATCACGAATTAAAATATAAACCAGGAAAAATAAACATTGTAGCGGATGCGTTATCCCGAAACCCCGTGCCTGAAATAAATGTGCTATCAACAGCGCATAGTGATGATAGCTCATCACACAACTTAATCCCAACAGTTGATGCTCCAGTGAACGTTTTCAGGAATCAACTTATCCTAAAAATCGGTGAAGAGAATTCATACCAACTAATAAATCCATTCAATGGATATTCGAGACACGTAATCATTAAACCTCACTTCGCTGAGCCAGACATCATAAATATTTTCAAACGGTACTTAAATCCTAACACCATCAACGGACTAAAAACGACCGAACCGATAATGGGAAAAATCCAAGAAATATTTCCGGTACATTTTCTAGATTATAAAGTACGATTCTCACGAAGGTTAGTGCAAGACATAACGGATGAGAATGCACAAGAAGAAAAGATTCTATCCGTTCACCACCGTGCCCATCGTAACGCGGAAGAAAACAGAAACCATATTATAGAAAACTTTTACTTCCCAAAGATGAGTAGGAAAATTAGAGTTCTGGTTAGACGATGCTCTGTATGTAAAGAAAACAAGTATGATAGGCACCCCAACAAACAAATAATAAACCCCACACCTATTCCAAATTACCCAGGACATACGTTGCACATTGATATCTACTCTACAGAAAACAAATTAGTGTTAACATCCATTGATAAACTCACCAAATTTGCTGTCTGTAAACCATTAAAATCTAGGGCGATTGAGGACATCAAACAACCTCTTAGAGATATCCTGTTTTTCTTCAGTGTCCCTGAAATCGTGGTAATTGATAACGAACCTTCCCTCAGTTCGATCACTATAACATCAATGATGGAAGATGCTCTTAAAATCAAAGTATTTAAAGTTCCACCGTATAAAAGTGAGGTGAATGGTCAAGTCGAAAGATTTCATTCAACCCTCTCGGAGATAATGAGATGTCTCAAAGCTGATAGGGTGGAACGATCATTCGAGGAATTGCTTAAACGGTCCGTTAACGAGTATAACCACTCAATACACTCAACCACCAACAAGAAACCAGTGGAATTGTTTTATGGAAGAATTCCTAATATCAGCCCTGAGGAATTCGAACAAGCTAGCATCAGCAATATAAAGAAAATTAAAGACAAGCAAGAGCAGGACTTGCAATATCACAATAAAAAACGCAAGCCTATAAAAACCTATCAGGTAGGCCAAACGGTTAACATAAAACAAAACGTAAGGTTAGGGTCCAAGTTAACGGCGAGATATAAACCAGAGATAGTCAAGGAAAACGGAAATACTACAGTACTAACGGAATCAGGGAAGGTAGTCCATAAAAGCAATATTAAATCGTAGACCCATTTTAATTACAGATACACCAGAAACAACGTGTTAGCGGAAGTGCAATTACTAGACTATACTAACTCTCAACTCATCTCTATCGGTACCGGCAGGGCAAAAATTCAGGAAGGAAATTTCAAACTGATTCATGTGATTGAACTAGACAACCACCAAAACTTTATAGACAGAATACGTACGATATTAAATGAAGAAATTACAAGCGAACATTCCCTATACCCCTACTTGAATTACGAACTTTCACAACTACAGACATTGTTAGACAATATAAAGACGCACAAGAGTAAACGATCACTAGATTTCATTGGAAGTACCTGGAAATGGATTGCGGGAAACCCCGATCATGAAGATTTCGAAGTGATTAAAAGCAAAATTAATAATGTACTAGAAAACAATAACAAACAGGTCATAATAAACCAACTATACAATGAACGAATTAACAATATCACGAAAATGGCTAATATGATCACTAACATGATCCGCAAGGAAAATAAATTATCTGATCAATTAGCATTCAATATTCAATACAAGTTAAGATTAATAAAAGAAGAAATAATAAATATTAAATATGCTATTCATTGGGCTAAGGCCGGTATCATAAATTCTCTTATTCTATCAAATTCCGAAATCAAACTAGCTATAAACACAATAGAAAAACAAAATTTACCATACTCTACTCCAGAGGAAGCATTAGATTTTGCTAATATTAAAATTATCAGTAATAAACTTTGCTTATTGTATATTGTCTATATTCCTTTAACTACTTTAGAATTATATGATGAACTATTACTAAAACCTGTTAAGAAAAATAATAGAATTACAGAAATAGAATATAAAAAAATTATTAAAAATCAAGATAAAGTCTATAGTATCGTTAACAATTGTAAAACAGTTAACTATTTGTCAATCTGTAATCGCAAAAGTATTTTAGATATAAGTAATTCCTCTTGTCTACCAAACCTGCTTAAAAGCCGACCCGCAAAATGTCATCAAACCAACAATCAACATATAGCAACAGTGGATGAAATATCTGACGGTCTAATATTGCTCAACCAATTCGACGGTGACATAACCATAAACAACGAAACGCAGTATCTCAATGGCACATATTTAGTAAAATTCTGCAACACTACAATATCTATTGGAAATAAATTATTCATCGCAAGGGAAAAATCAACAGTACAAGTACTTCCAGCGATTCTACAACCAACACCACAGGAAAACGATTATAAAGAAGTCCTTTCATTACAAATGATGAAAGCCATACATATTAACAACACAAATAATATCGAACTTCTGAAAGAAGAAAAGTTCATCGAACAAATCTCAAGCTACAGTATTTTTTCGTTGATAATTATTGTCCTTATTGTTTTCATAGTTATAAAAGGAAGACAAAGTAAAACACTGCGAATCATCAATACAACAACAAATGTCACAAGTTCAGACGTGGAAGAACAAAATCCAGACAAAGATATGACCGAAACTAAAGAACATACGGGAAAACCTGAGAGCCAGAATAAAGTCCAATTTAGAGAATTAGTAAATCCAGTGCCACTACATCCAAAAAGAAAATTCTACGAAACTCCATTTTTTTGATCAGTTGAGACACCTGATTTTAAGGGGGAAGAGTTAACACGTGACACAACTGGGTTCACACGGTTACAAAAATATCAGGTTGCCCTAGTTGCAATATTATCATAAGCGCATGTTAACACCATTTCCGCAATAATGCTGAACGCGCATATTGTAATAAGTTAGTTTGTAAGTTATTGGCAACAGTAAAATCAGTTGTAATCTAGATTCTAAAATATTAAGTTGTTAAAATTATAAGTAACATTGTGTATTAAAAGTTCTAAATAATTAAATTAAATAAATAAATAAAAAGAAAAGAAATAAAAATCAAAAATTGATTTTTTTTAATAATTTAATACAACAAAATATTAAGTTATATATATATATATATATATATATATATATATATATATATATATATATATATATATATATATATATATATATATATATATATATATATATATATATATGGCCACGATAAAATAAAAAAAATTATTGAATTTGTGTTAGTGTCAGACATATTCGAGACAGTGTCAGACATACTCGATAGTAACATATTCCTACTACACTCGATTTTTTGCTAGGCACGTTGTTACGACTGTATGGTCGCAACGACGATTTTTTTTGTTATTTTATTCACCCCAGTTGTTGTCTTCGTTTCGTCCATCTTCTCTTATGTTTTTATTCACCTCTGTATTTGTCTGTGAACGCACCCGCGACGTTTTGTTTTGTTCCCCATTGTGTGGTGGCGCGGAGGTGAAGAGAAGACGAGAGAGAGAGAACAATGCGCATCGAGTGTGTGCAAAGTGAAACGTTTTAGAAAAAAAATGTTTTTTCTTGTATGTCTCTCTTTTGTACAATACCAACGAAAATTTGGTACAAAGGAGAGACAGAGAAGAGAGATGCATTTTCTTCTAAAACGTTTTACGAGCTGTGCGACGCTCGAATTTTTTTTTTTTGGTCATTCGAGCTTGGTTTTTTGATGATAAAGTTGAGTTGTTATTTTGATAAAAAAAAAAAAATATATATATAAAAGAGTTTGTTGTGTTGAATTTGGTGGAGAAAAGGTTCCATTTTGTTTGGGAATTTTCTATATTGTTAACGCCAAATTATATATATATATATATATATATATATATATATATATATATATATATATATATATATATATATATGTATAGTTTTTATATAAACTTGTAAAAAAAAAATATATTTTTGATTTAAAATAAAGTGTTATATGGTGAAAAAAAAAAATAATTTTGGAAAAAATAGTAATCGAAGTTTGTTTTATATGAAAATTATCAAACCGATGATATTCACAGTATGTATTACTGTATAGTGATGTAACGGAACTAACACGGTTAGGTGTGCGTATCGCTACCTAGATGTTGTATATAAAATAGGGGCGATTTATTTGTGATCAGTTAATTGGTATATTGGCGAGTAGGTGCAAGATTTATCGTTATCTAACGTGGCCCCACATTTTTCGGTTTTCGAGAGAAGGGTGTACGACGCAACGTAACGGGTTGCAACCGGCACTTCGTTTTTACCGGCCAGGGTGTGCCGCAACGGTACAGTACAGGGTGGCCAGTTGACGTCACTCATTTTTTTTGCTATTTTTCCTTAAGGCGAAGGACGCCCAACGAAGGCATACAAAGCCCAACGAAGGCATACAAAGCCCAACGAAGGCATACAAAGCCCAACGAAGGCATACAAAGCCCAACAAAGGCATACAAAGCCCAACGAAGGCATACAAAGCCCAACGAAGGCATACAAAGCCCAACAAAGGCATACAAAGCCCAACAAAGGCATACAAAGCCCAACGAAGGCATACAAAGCCCCGCATCCGCAACTAACGGTAGCCAGCCAGCTATTGCTTTTTTATTTATATTGGTATCGGGGAGAGGCCCCGCAACAATACGGCACCAAGGTCGAAACGGTGGCGTAACGGCACACAAAGCCGCAACGGTCCAGGTGTGGCATGACGGCCGCGCAAGGCCGCAACAATTTGTTGTATTTAATTAATTAAGGTACCATTTTTTTTTATTTTTATTTTTATTTTTTTAATTTTTGATTTCATTTTTATAATTTTTTTATATATTATATTAAATTTAAATTTTGTAATCGAGCGCCGCACAGCGGGTGTTTGTTTTTGGGAAGCTGGTTTTCTTTGTTTCGTGGTTGTTTTGCTATAATAAAATGAATTAATAAATATTTTTTCGGTTGTGTATGATGGGAGCGGAGACTCCCTCTGTGTCGGTTTAGTGTTGGTGGTCCCTTGGTGCCCGCATCCAATTCCGTAACCAGGGCTTGGCCCCGTTTGAATTCGGATGGATGCGCGCACCAAGGCACCGTTCTCGGTTTATAATTCTTGAGTTGTTCGTTCCTCAAGTTCCGGCCGACGAATTTCGGCGGAACTACGGTTTTTATTTATTATTTGCGTTTCCCCAACTTTCTGTTAATCACGGTGTAGGCCAGGAGCCCTGCATGCCTCAAACCCCACGACCCTCGCACTTCTCGCTGAGAACGTAGCCGGCAAAACATCACCGTGGAGGCCTCTGCAGGAGCTTAGTGAATATCTGCAGGTTGGCAGTAGCCAGCCTGTAACAACGTTTTGATTATGTTTCCTTATCCCTTTTTCAACCAAAAAATAAAAATTACTCAGTTTAAGTCCAAACCACAGAAATGTGTGAGTAAAAAAAATATAGTATGTAATGGCGTTTTTGATAAAAAATTTCGCTTGATTTGAAGTACAACCAACACCATTGTGTCAAAGTTATAGTGTTTTTGAAAGGAATACACAAATGTAAAAGTTGGTTATAAAACATATAAAAATAAATTTTTGACATGGTACTTTGGCTGTACCTACAGTATTGTGTAACCGGGTAGCAAAAGGGTTATATTATATTTAATTCAAATTTAATAACTTTGATTTTAAAATTTTATTTAGACAACATTTATTACTGTTTTTCTCTTGTTTCTGTTTTTCTGCTGCGTTTGGTTTGTGCAGTGCTAGTCGTGTGAATCAATTAGGTGTTTGTTTACGCTCTTTAGAAAAATGTTAAAGGGTGTTGAATATTTTGCTTTAGGTTCATGGTGAAAGCATATTTATTTGATTTTATGTAAATTGTAACTGCGTCGTTTAAAAATTTTAATCGAGTTGTAATATTGGAATCCTACCATAAAATAACCTGTTTTAATAAAATTTTATTAAACAATTCTTTTTACTAACAATTTTAGTTTAATAAATTAATGCCTTTTATAATAAAAGTTGTTTAACACAAAAATTTAATTAATGCAAGAATTTCATTTTACTAATTGAAGTTTTATTTTTTTTTTATATTAAAAATACGTGTGCTTCAAATTATAAACTCATTGAAAAAGATACAATTTTAAAAAAATAAAAATAAAAAATTACCGATCAAATGGCACGGTGGTTACAGCTTTGGCGTTTGGATCGGGAGGTACCGGGTTCGAATCCCGATAGCGGTTGGATGCAAAAGGATATTTTCATCAACAGATTACGATCAAGGTGGTCAATTGGATCAATGGTGGTCAAGTCCTCAATAACTAAATTTTATGTCATAATAATCTTATCTAATCATAATCATAATAAAAATCTTATCTCATCTAAAGTAATGAAATAATGGAAAAATTATGCGAGGTCTTTTTCTTCTTATAATCCAACACCACCATTTGGTCGCATAGAAAGTAACACTAAGTAGGCGGCGCTTAAAAGGCCAATAAGGGAAGTTCGTTATACATTCCATAGTAAAAATGTACAGAAGCATATCACAGTTGTACAGTTCTGAGTTCAACTCTTTCGCGGTTCGTTTATCCCGTTCTACCTTTTCGCCGTTTCAGCTAATCAGTGCCTTAATGCTCTAAACAGTAGGATAATTTATTAACGTGTAAACTATAATTTATCTTGCCTTTTTACAATATTCGCATTCTCTAATTGCACTTCAGGATAAAATTTAAAACAGTTAAGATAAATAAATGTCGAAGCTTAACACACTTGTGTTTTATGTAGATTCACATTTAGATTTTGAAGACTCGTAATTACCGTTCCGATTTAAATTTCAACATTATTTTTATGGATACAAGTTGTTCTAAACAGCATCTGTTTACAAACAATAGTTGAAGTTGTTATGGGTTGTGGTATAACTAATTTTACAGGTGAAAATTTTATACAATAAATCATCTTAGCATTTTTAAATCGTATTCTTTGAACATTTTTTTACCCAAGATAAAACAACTGACGACAAGTGAACAAGATAACATTAAACGTCAAAACAATATTTTAATTAACTTATATCCTTAATAACTCAAAAAATACAATCACTAGAAACCTAAATTCTTGCATATACATCAAAGCCACACATAGTGACATAGCCCCAAAAATCATATTGAAATATAATCGGAGTCGGGAGTTATTCTAAATAAAAATTAAGATACGGTTAGATAAAGATATAAAACAAATCAAATGTTTGAAAGAATATTACAACAGTCAAATAGGTAAAGAAATATTTCGTATGGGAAAGTTGTGTACAATATAAATCTTATGTACAATTCATCCGTTCAATTTTGATTAACCTTAAAACCACGTTTGGTGCATTCAGTGCCCCAATCGATTTTCGAATGAAAATAAATTGTTTTTTACAGTGGATTTGTATTGAAACAACATTACTATGAAAGTCATACATCGTTACTTTAGCGTTTCGGAAATAATACATATCCTCTTGATTGTTGTAGTATTTGGTAAACACTTGTAAAGGAAATTTCTAGCATAACCGTGTTATGGGGTATACAGCGCCCGCAATTGTTTCCCATATATTTTGCACTATTTTCTCTGAAAACGATACTAAACCAAAAAAAAATTGTTTTTTTATAAGTAAATTGTTTTTTCCATCGTTAATAACGGAATTAGATATTCATATATCAATACTTGTACGTTATTCAGTATTTAGTTTTGTTGTTTGTTTTATACGATAGTTTACATCGTTAATTTCGTAAGTAAATCATACGAGTAGTGCCGTAAAATGTAAAACCAAAACAGTATCAATGAGATTATAAAATTATTGAACCTGCAAATGAGAAGAGAACTTTCAGCAGAGGAGGAAGAACAACTAACCAATTTATTGGTTGTTGATGAAAACGTTAATAACGGCCGAGAGAATATCGGCGACACTGCAGTAAGCGATAGTGAATCTGATAGTAACGTTGAAGATTTTGGCCAAGCAAATACTGATTCGGATATGGATGGTCCAGCAACGGTAGGACGTACCCTTATAGACCCACGAATACTGGATTTAGCCGAAGGTTTACAAGAGACAGCGGGCAATGAGGAGGAAGTAGTGGTAGTGGATAATAATTTGACATCGGCTCAGTTTGGACCAATAAAAAGGCATGTGGCACAAAACAAAAATAATCCTCATATGTGGTGGGCATTACCAAGTGACTCTGAAGAGCAGCATACTGCTGCAGCAGAACAGAAACGAAAGCAACACAGCCTTCTAATTGTAAAGCAATCGTTCGATTCAAAAGCTAATACATTTACATGTTTACTAATACCAAATATTATTTCAAACGTGGTGTTTGAAACAAATCGCAAGGCATGGCGATTCTACCAATCATGTACCACTCCGAACGCTAGAAATTTATGTTGGAGATGTTCAAGGTGTTCAGATATCATTTTTACTCAAATTTAGATGGCCATTATCGGCCATTCCCAGAGATCGTGATTCAGGTCTGGCTAGTACATGAAGTTGGTCATTGAGTCACCTAACTAAAACCACCTAGTTCAAATAATGAACGACCTCGGGTTTACTGCTACGAATTTTGATGTTCAAGGTGTTCAGATATCATTTTTACTCAAATTTGGATGGCCATTATCGGCCATTCCCAGAGATCGTGATTCAGGTCTGGCTAGTACATGAAGTTGGTCATTGAGTCACCTAACTAAAACCACCTAGTCCAAATAATGAACGACCTCGGGTTTACTGCTACGAATTTTGATGTTCAAGGTGTTCAGATATCATTTTTACTCAAATTTGGATGGCCATTATCGGCCATTCCCAGAGATCGTTATTCAGGTCTGGCTAGTACACGATGTTGGTCATCGAATCACTTAACCAAAACCACCTAGTGCAAATAATGGTCGACCTCGGGTTTACTGCTACGAATTTTGATGTTCAAGGTGTACTGATTTTATTTTTACTCAAAGTTAGATGGCCAATATTAGCCATTTCAGATGTTTGTGATTCAGGTCAGAATCACCTATCAGTAGTCAGTAGATTTTTTTATTTTTTTTATTATATTTTGATGGTTATTGACGACCATATCTGGATATTCCGATTCTGTTCTCGCCAATGCGTGAAGTAGTTGATTTGGCACCTACCTAAACGCATCTTGTTTTAATAATGCACGCTTCTAGTTGATTGGTACCATTTTTTATTAAGTTTTACTGCTGTAAAAGGACCTTCTTATTTGCTTATAAAAGTAAAAAAATTCTTAAGTTGATTCGGTATAGTTTTTTAATCTCTGGAAAAATCTCTGGAATTTTCTTATTAGAAATCAATGAGAAATTCATAATTGGTTTGAGTTCAGTATATATGGTTTGCGTCCCGACTGTTTTAGTACAAAATTTTGGTTAAACATTTATGGTTATGTTACAATAATATTTTTTTCTTCGTAATTTATCAATTAAAATTTTAATTTTTACTTTATTTATAAGTTACAATATTTTTCTGCCATTTTAATTAAGACAATTTGATATACTTCTTATAAATATACTTATAAAATTTGCTCGATTTCGTTAAACTTATTTTGATGTGCTTATTTTTATATATCGTCAATTCAATGAGTATATATCTGTCTCTTGTTTCTATCTCACTATTATTTTATTTCAATGAATTGAATTAAAACTATGTACAAATTTTGTAATTTATTTAAAAATGTGTACTATGATTTCTAAACTAATTAAAATAATGCAAAATCAAACATAATATTTTACTTTTCATTGAGAATTTCGCAAATTAAAAATCATAACAGTGTACTCCACACAACTACATAGAAAGGCTTTAAAATTCCAATTGGAATTGCCAGAATTCCAATTAGATTTGTATACGTATACGATTTTAATCTATGGAAAAATCTATGGAATATTTCACGGGCCCATTTACTCGTTTAACCACATATTGCAATTAAATTTGCATATACAAATATTGACTTATATATAGATTTCAAGTACATAAAAAAATATTCCCCACCACATTATTTGAATTCAAGAAACAGTACATAATTAATAATTGTTATACATAGATAAATGGTGCTATAATTTCATAAACCCAAGAAGCGCACCTAGTTTCATTAGGTTCTACTTAGACATTAGTGTCATCTAATCTAATTGATTTGTACCTTTACTTTACAATAAAATGATTTTGGTACAGTGGTTAACATTACTGTCCAATTTAATAAACAAATATTATAAAAAATTAATAAATAAGTTTTGACAACAAAATAAGTAATTCGGTAGTATTTTCAATTAATTGTTAGAATTTGTTCGATCAAATTAATGAAAATTCCAAACATTAACTAAGATACAAGACATTTTTTCTTTGTATTTATTTTTATTTCTCTACATAGTCTCCTTGTAAGTCTATACACTTCTCCCAGCATTGCTCCCATCTCTTAACCCGTATAAATAGTACTCGGCGTCTTTCTCTGCAAAATAGTTGTTTACGAAGGTGGTGGGAAAGGAATCGTATTTAAGCCAAATGATGTAGGATAGTATTCCTAAATATATATCAATAATACATATCTTTGCAGTGAACAAGCTTTAGGCTTCCTCCCCTTGCCGCAAAACTTGTTTTAGGCCTCTAAGCTGTACGGCCGCTCAATCTTTTCACATATCCGTCACTTCAGAGTACGTAATAAAATATCAAAAAATTTGCAACAAATGTTCTAAATTATTTCCAGAGACCTCAATACATTTACTTAGTCGCTTTCGAAAGTTAACGTTGAATAACAAGAAGAACAATAAAGCTGAAGAACAATAAAGGTTACAAATATTCATGGATCCGAAATTCAAAAATTTTGGTGAGGAAGATCGATGGAGATAAAACTATAGTCATCAGCAATGCTAATGATCTCGAAAGCTTATACATTTTTTCTTTTTTACATTAATGTCGAACTTAAATAATTCACGAGGTCATTTAAACTTTAGTTCTCCTTCATCTTTTTCTTCTTCTACAGATTTACCTTCTAATACGGAATTTCTAATTGCTCATCAAAATGTCAGAAGTTTACGCAAGAATGGTGATAATGTTTTTTCTCATATTAGCTCACTAGAAAATTTACCTGATTTATTGTTTTGCACTGAAGTTTGGATTTCATCCAGTGGGATTGATGCATATCAACTCGTAAATTATAGTATGGTTGATGGTAATAATAACTATTCATCAGGTGGCATTGTAGCTTACGTAAAAAATAAATTTTCTTTTACTTCAGTCATTTATAAATTCTCCTCTGCAGATGTTTTGAAAATAAATTTAACAATTTTTTCTGAACCAGTTTGTGTAATCTGTGTTTATCGCTTTCATTTTTATTCGGTCGATAGCTTTATCAATGAGTTAAGTAATTTTTTGCAAGGCATTAATAGCAAGAATTTAATTTTGATTGGGGATTTCAATATTAATATTTTGGCCTCAAATCCTAGAATCCAAGATGTTTATGATTATTTATCTAGGATGTCTAGTTTTGGACTTACTTCTCTAGTTAATACTCCAACTCGTGTAACAAAAACATCTTCTAAATGCATTGATCATGTTTTTGCTCGTACTAAACCATTTTCCAAATTAAATTTGACTTGTGAAGCATATAATTTTATGTTAAATATTAGAATGTCTGAAAATATTGAATCCTCTTTCTTAAAGTATAATATTTTGAAGAGAATAAACTTCAAGCGTCTAAATTCTTTGTTAATTGAGGATCAATGGAAATTATTAATAATTGATGATCCTAGTTTGGCGATGCGCCAATTCATTGAATACATTTGTAATAAATTGGAGGAAGCTACATCTAACGCTAACGTTAGTTTTAAAGTAAAGAAAATTAAACCCTGGATATCTGATGGTCTACTCAAATTGATTGATGAAAAAAATAAATTGTTAAAAGTTCTTCGCACACATCCCAATAACCAAAAATTAGAAAATCGTATTAATCGTATGCAAGCTAAGATTAAATCTCAAGTTATATCTACCAAACAAAAATATTATTCCAAAAAATTCGAACGGTCTAAAAAAGATTTAAAATCCCAATGGCACTTAGTTAACGATCTTTTAGGTCGGAAAAGAAAATCTAACACGCCCTCTGAAATTATTGATGGAAATGGTAATATTATTACTGAAACTGGCGAAATAGCAGAGGTGTTCAATAAGTTTTTATCGATGTTTCTAGTATGTACCTTAAAAACTAATATTAATTGTCCGCACCATGCTTCTCAGTCCGATAATTCAATGTTAATTAATAGTATAGAGCCAACGTCATTTTTCTTCTCCCCTATTTCCCTCATTGAAGTTTGTTGCTACATTAACAGTTTAAACACTTCTAATAGCTGTGGTATCGATGGTATAAGTAGTTTCGTCGTTAAGAATATTGGGACGAATATTGCATATATGCTGTCCCATATCTTTAATGCTTGTCTTGAACATGGTGTATTTCCTGATTGTTTAAAAACTGCTATAGTAATCCCGTTATTTAAAAAAGGAAATCCTAATATGCTGAATAATTACCGTCCAATTTCGCTACTCTCTGTCTTCTCAAAAATTTTCGAGAAATGCATTAAAACTAGACTTATATTTTTTCTTAATAATAACGAATATTTTTCTAATAGACAGTATGGGTAGCTGAAATTTCACATATTCAATATGTGAAACAAAAAGCTAAACTGGATGTGTTGCGAGATAAGGCCTATCCATTTAACCGTAGAGGTAATAGTGGTTCGCCTGATTTCCAATTCCATCCACGTTTTAAGAACTTATCCTCAGTCGTTTTCCGTGATACAGAGGTGCAAATGCTTAGCAACGGAATGAATTTTGCCCCTACGCCAAACAAAATCGACCTTCGATCATTCGAGAATCTTGCTGTAGATGCCGAAACAGCCTTATCTGGCCAGATAACCCAAATAAAATCAGTATGTGCGTTACAAATAAAGAAAGGTATTGATAACTCTTCTTCTCCCACAAACTCTTCTTCTTCGGCTGCTTCTAATACTAACCTCAAAGTGATTGGTGCGATAAAGAAAAAACTACGTGACCATGACCTAATAGCGTGTAAAGCGGATAAAGGCAATACAATTACCGTGCTCACAAAAGTCGATTACTGCAATAAAATTTCTGATTTTATTACAGAAAGCAAAGCAATAGAGCTTGGCAGAGATCCAACTAAGTCTTTCAAGACTTTGGTTAGTAAGTGTATCAACCAATGCCAGAAGTTATTTGATGGAACTGGTTGGAAGTACTTTGTCATGAATCCATCTGCCCCGATCCTTTATGGTTTACCAAAAATCCATAAGGAAGGCATTCCGATTAGACCAATAGTAGCGTATTGCAATGCTCCTGCCTACAAGCTATGTAAGGGTTTCATAAATTTTTTCAATTGTCATACTAATTTCTTTTCGGCTTACTCGGTTAAGAACTCGGTAGAATTGATTAACAAAATTCAAGACGTCGACATTCCGTTACATCAAAACTAGTTTCATTTGACGTTGCCAGTCTTTTCACTTCTATTCCGATTAATACTTTGTCCCAAATAGTTTGTAATTACTTAGATAGGGATATTGTAGATGAGAGCTTACGTCGTGAACTGAAGTTAGTTTTTGAGACTTGTATTAAACAAAATTATTTCTGTTTTGATAATACATATTTCAAATTCGCTGATGGTCTACCCATGGGCTCTCCTCTGTCACCTTTGTTGGCTAAAATTTTCATGAATTTCTTCGAACAAATGATCATATCAAATAACAGTCCTTATTTTCGTCATATAATCTTTTGGTATAGATATGTTGATGACATATTATGTCTATGGAATGGAACTGATAGACTGTTAGACTCTTTCCTTACTTGGTTAAATTCTCAATATCCCACCATTGATTTTACGTTAGAAAAAGAAGAAAATAAATGTATTAATTTTCTGGATATAACAATAACCAGGATTAATTCATCTTTAAACTTCAAAATTTATTGGAAACCCACGTATACAGACGCTGTTATCCCTAGTTCTTCAAACCATCCTCATAATATTAAAATGTCAGCTTTCCACTCACTCATAGACAGACTAATAAACATCCCTTTGACAAATTCAAATTACAACACTGAGCTTAACATAATTCTTCAAATAGCAACGAATAACGGATATGCAACTAGGACTATATTAAAGTTATTAAATAAAAAGTTAAAGCGTAAAACTCTAACGGGTATTTATCCACCGGATAGTCCAACGCGGGAAAATTGGCGTCGCTTAGAGTATATAGGAAAAACGAGCCAACGGATTAGCAACATCGTGTCCAATTATACCAATATTAGTTTTGCTTTTTATAATAATAACACAATAAAGAAAATGATTTTTAACAATAAACCTAGAGTTGATCGCCTTTCCAAATCTGGTGTCTATAGGATCAATTGCAATGATTGTAGTTTCTCCTATATTGGTCAGACTGGGCGCAATTTTGGAGTTAGAGCTAAAGAACATTTATCTGGTTACAATCAATCAACTTTCCATAACCATTTAACTTCAGAAAATCATACAGCTAGCTTGAACAATTTAGATATATTACATATACAACCCAAAGGCAGACGTTTAGATACCTTAGAATCTTACGAAATTAGAAAATCAATATTTCTTAACCAAAATATCCTTAACGAACAGAGAGAAATTCGGTTCTCACCAATTACAGATCCCGCCCTTTTCTATTCTCACGTACGCAATAATATACCTTGAATTTTGTTACTCAACCTATGACTCATCGCCTACCTGCGCGATCCGTAGATTAATTTTTATTGCTTATTTTCTGTCCCTCCTTCTTTTATTTATATTTTGCTTTTTTCTGCTATATAACAAAATTTTTACTAATACAAATCAGTAGATACTCCTGATGATGACCTAACAAGTCGAAATCGATCGAGTGATTTTTTAAACTTTTTGAAAATTATTCAAAATAACTGCGAAACAAAAAACAAGTGATTAATAAAAAATGTGTTTATTAAGTATAAAATGTGTTTATTAAATGTGTTTATTATTAAGTATTAAGAATAAAATTTACATTATGTGTAGGGGGTTCCGATACTGATCCCTAAAGATTATAGGAACCTTTCTAGTTCTTTCAATCCTATAACTTTGTTAAAATATTATCTAGTTTATATGTTTAGTTTTTAATTTTTTACTATTTTTTAGAATTTTGATTTTTGATTATCTGCTCTTGTAATTTAAATGGTAAGATACAAATGTTAACATTGTATAAATAATTGGAGGAAATAAAATAAAATAAATAATAAATAAAAAAAATATTATGCCCAACATCTATTACAGCGAATTTAATAAATTGTAGCTCTTTCATGAATTGCTATGCTCAAACGCTGATCGCTCGGAGTTCTTCGGATTGAGATTAAGCAAGTTTAACGGTCAAACCTCTGTTTCAAACATCGGGAAACTAGGCTTCACACACGGCGATGGTTGCTTGAGCCGAATTTGTCTATGTCCAGTGTAGCTGAAGTGAGATTCACGCGTGAAGATCACTTTCTTTCAAACTAGCAGAAGAATCATTCGGAAAAATTTCTTCAACCGTTTCACCTTCATCGTATCATTGAAAAAAAGGCAGCGCTTAGAGTGATCATATTTTGAACCTAGAACAAAACTTGGAATAACTAGGAGATATACCGTAACTTAAAAAGGAAACAATATTAAACTAATATTGTTTCATTTTTAAGTTACGATTAACGTTTGTAGATTAATTTAACTTAGGATAGGAAAATTACCGAGGTCCGAAGAAATTTAGATAAAACCTTGTATCTTGATAGCGTTGATCTCTAAACATGTCGGGAATATAGGAGTCAGCGGTGCCACTGGTAGAAGATGAGCGATAAAGGTTAGCCTTACATGCTAACATTATGTAAATTTGTTTTACGACCATACCTCACGTGAAATGATAATTCACTTAGATAAAACCTAAGATATAATAGAATTCTCGATGAATGAGAATCATTACTACCATTCCGAACTGAACTATGAAAAACAGCCATCGACGGATATCCAAATCCTGAATCAGATTCCAGTGAAGCAATTGAAATGAGGACTAAAACAACCATAAATCGGCGTGTTCAGTCCGACCAAAATGATAAAAATTATCATGATATTTTTTGTGACCCTAACTTCACTCCGTATAATTTTATGTCAAACCCGAGTGAACAACCAAATCGAAAAAATAATTATAAATTGATTCTGCACGTCAAAACATTGTTGACGCTGTCATAACAAAAATGTACTATTTACTAATGCCTAAGTGTCTTTCACAATAGTTACACTTCACATTTTTTCTTAGATAATAAAACAAACCCGCGCAGTACATATAAGTAATTCACTCATTTAAACATGCATTCTATTAGAATTCACGTAGCGGATATTTACAGATATTTGATTGCGCTAAAAACTTTCACAAATCGTTTTAGGCTATACATTTATAAGTGTAAAGGAAATCACATTCTTGCCCAATTCGTGATTACACGAATAATTTGAACCACACAACGTCACCTAATCAATCATTCAGAGGAAATGAAATGGACATTGGACAAGAACAGTGAACACAGAAAATAAACTACACACACAAATCACACACAAACAATATTTGTTGTTGATTTTATTCAAGACACTGATTTGATCCATTCATTGCTTTAAATGTATTATTGTGTAATATAACATTAAAGAAAATATAATATCAAAGTTGAACAAAATGTTGCTCCTGTCCATATAAAATCATAACGCAAAATTATTAGAAATAAAATGTACACAAATTTTGACAGCCAGAATCGAAAATATTCTTGGTTTTTCTTGTGATAAATGAGTGCGTTTAATGGCAAAAGCTGATAAAAAATATCATGATATTTTGTTACGACTGTATGGTCGCAACGACGATTTTTTTTTGTTATTTTATTCACCCCAGTTGATGTCTTCGTTTCGTCCATCTTCTCTTATGTTTTTATTCACCTCTGTATTTGTCTGTGAACGCACCCGCGACGTTTTGTTTTGTTCCCCATTGTATGGTGGCGCGGAGGTGAAGAGAAGACGAGAGAGAGAGAACAATGCGCATCGAGTGTGTGCAAAGTAAAACGTTTTGGAAGAAATGTTTTTCTTATATGTCTATCTCCCTTATATCAACGAAAATTTGATATAAGGGAGAGACAGAGAAGAGAGATTAATTTCTTCTAGAACGTTTTACGAGTTGTGCGACGCTCGAATTTTTTTTGCTTGTCATCATTGAGTTGGTGATTTTCATATAGTCAAGTTTTGGTTTTTTGTTGAAAAGTCGAGTTGTGATTTTTTTTTTTTTTTTTTTTGAGTTTTTGGTAATTAAAACGGTCGATTTGGCTAGCATTTTATAAAATAAGTTTTTGTGAAAAAAAAAAAAATATATATCGAATTGGATTGTTGAAAATTTAAATTGCATGGTTTTGTACCATTTTTGGTTTGTTTTTTTATTGGGGGAAAGATACCGAATACATATTGTGTACCTAATTATTATAATAATTCCTGTAATAAAGTTAAAAAGAAAAAAACTCAAGTTTATGGTGTTCATTATTGGTAGTAGTGATAAATTGAAAGAAAAATATAACGTGATTGTGTTGTGGGAAGTCGACATCGAAGACGATATTCCCAAGTGTTCTGCGAGTGGCCTAGTCTCTATGAAGGCGTCACATTATCAGCTATACAACCGGTCTTAAGGTAGGCCACTGATTTGTCGACGGGTACCAGGATTTAACGGGTACTGTATGGTTAAACGGGCTGTTTAACGGGTTAGCGGTTTAATATCTATATCCAGTTGTGTCGGAACAACACCCAATCTCATTTTTGATCAAAGGTTCAACAAGTTTTGTTAAAGTAAGGTGGCCAGGTGAGGCCACTTAATTTTATTGTTTACGGTATTATTTTAGGGCGCGCCAACGCCCAATACATTTTCGACGAGTTGTGCGAAGGACGCCCAACGGGAGCCAACATTTGATCTACGGTTAAGGCGTACGGACGCCCAACATTGATTGATATTGCCAAACCAGGCAACAGTGGACGGATCCGGCGGCCAGTTGAGGCCAGCCGTATTATTTAAAGTATTTACCGGCCAGGGTGTGCCGCAACGGTACAGTACAGGGTGGCCAGTTGACGTCACTCATTTTTTTTTGCTATTTTTCCTTAAGGCGAAGGACGCCCAACGAAGGCATACAAAGCCCAACGAAGGCATACAAAGCCCAACGAAGGCATACAAAGCCCAACGAAGGCATACAAAGCCCAACGAAGGCATACAAAGCCCAACAAAGGCATACAAAGCCCAACGAAGGCATACAAAGCCCAACGAAGGCATACAAAGCCCAACAAAGGCATACAAAGCCCAACGAAGGCATACAAAGCCCCGCATCCGCAACTAACGGTAGCCAGCCAGCTATTGATTTTTTTATTTATATTGGTATCGGGGAGAGGCCCCGCAACAATACGGCACCAAGGTCGAAACGGTGGCGTAACGGCACCCAAAGCCGCAACGGTCCAGGTGTGGCATGACGGCCGCGCAAGGCCGCAACAATTTGTTGTATTTAATTAATTAAGGTACCATTTTTTTTATTTTTTATTTTTATTTTTTTTTAATTTTTGATTTCATTTTTATAATTTTTTTTATATATTATATTAAATTTAAATTTTGTAATCGAGCGCCGCACAGCGGGTGCGCGCTCGATGCGCATTGCGGTTCTCTCTTTCGCTCTCTCTCTCGTTCCTCCTTTTCTGTTTTTTCGGGAAGCTGGTTTTCTTTGTTTTGTTGTCATTTTTTTTTTCTATAGTGAAATGAAATACTAAATTATTTTTCGGTTGTGTATGATGAGAGCGGAGACTCCCTCTGTGTCGGTTTAGTGTTGGTGGTCCCTTGGTGCCCGCATCCAATTCCGTAACCAGGGCTTGGCCCCGTTTGAATTCGGATGGATGCGCGCACCAAGGCACCGTTCTCGGTTTATAATTTTAGAGTTGTTCGTTCCTCAGGTTCCGGCCGACGAATTTCGGCGGAACTACGGTTTTTATTTATTATTTGCGTTTCCCCAACTTTCTGTTAATCACGGTGTAGGCCAGGAGCCCTGCATGCCTCAAACCCCACGACCCTCGCACTTCTCGCTGAGAACGTAGCCGGCAAAACATCACCGTGGAGGCCTCTGCAGGAGCTTAGTGAAAATCTGCAGGTTGGCAGTTGCCAGCCCGTAACAGTGGCGCCCAAAGTTGTCGCGAATCTTAATTTTGATAATTTTTAATTTTTTATGATTTGTAGCTGCACTCCCTTTGGCGTGCGCGTCCAGTGTCGAAACCAGTGTTCAGCACCGTTTGATTTCGCCTGGACGCGCACACCAAAGCCAGCCTCCCGGTTGACATTCCTTATCTACGATCGCAACCAGCACGGGCTGTTTGATTGCGCGTAGATGGGGGGTGTCATCCCCTATTCTTTGGACATCCGACTTCCGAGCTCTTTCCCATTTCCACTATGTTGTGTCTGATTGTGGTGGAGCTCGGATGTCATTTGTCTGGGGTTTAGCTTAGCTTCATTTTATCCTTACCCCGAAATTTCTCGACCGAAATTTGAGGAACAACAATTTTTATTATTATTATTATATTTCTTTATTATTTTATTATTTAGCTGACACGGAGTGGGGTTTCCACTCTCATCATACCACCGTATCGTTGTATTTGATATAAATTTATATTCGATATGCTTATTTGATTTTTTGATATTTTTGATTTTTGGTTTAGCTTGGGTTATAGTGGAACCCGCGGGTACTTGTTAGTACTTCATTTTATATTCTTTTTCTTTTGTATCGTTTGAATATTTTTATTCTGCCTGCATACCACTGGGTGTGTTGGTAGTTTCGGTTCTTACTATTTTTATTCCTTTCTTTCTTTTCTTATTTGATTATTTTTCTTTGCGATTTTGCCTTATTTGGTTGTACAATTTCACTATCGGCGTACCAGTGGGTGTGTTGGTAGTTCGACTTGCGTATTATTATTATTGTTCGATATTGTTTTTGTATTAAAATGATTTTAACGAGCCCCCCCAAAATAGGTTCTCATCGAAAAGCGCCATTTTCGGGGGTATCTCGTCTACATCCGTCATTAAAAAAATTGTGGGAATACGGGCCCCACAACCTATTTATAAGGTAACCATTCCTTTTATTATTCTTCCTTTATTACATTTCGTGTTTATATTTTTATATATAGTTATTGTGGGTGTAGTGTAAATATTTATAAATTTTCTTATTTTGAATTAAAATTTTTTGTATTGTTAATAAATTTAATAAAGACTTCGTTATTGTTCCTTATCAAACATAATCGAGCAAGAATATTCCCTTACCCCTACATCATCCAACATGGACATAACATTTTTCGAGCAAGATGAATTGGATCAAAGCTTTAACGATCAACCATTATTGTCTAAGAGTGGCCTCAATTACACAGGATCCCCAGCGGGCATCTCCATCGACATGTTCCTGTTTCAGCTAGACACCATTGCTTCGTCTCGCGGATTATCCGACCAAACCTTGCTATTTGAATTACATACCATTTTGAAAGATATCGCCTTGCAGTGGTATTGGACATTCCGCAAATATAATCCGAACGCTACCTGGACAGATCTGCGACGCGGTATCATCGAGCGTTTTGAAGACCGTCGCACCAATTACGAAATCCGGCGAACCGTCGAGGCACGCAAACAACGACCTGACGAAAGTTTCCTAGATTTCTTCGACCAAGTGTGGAGTCTAACGCTACAATGTCGTACACCGTATTCGGACGAGGAGCTCATCGAAATCTTAATGGCGAACATGAAGCCAGAATTACAGTTTCATCTCACCGATCGTCGGTTTAGCACCATAAATGAGCTGATCAAAAGTTGCTCTGCTTGGGAGGAGTCTTTCAGGCGGATCAAAGCTACGGCGGACCCTGCAATCCATCCACGATGCGTGATCAATGAGTCATCAGACAGTCCGTATGATGATGTTGGAGCATATGACTCTCATGAGAATTATCCCTTGACTGATGTTCTACCTGATAACTCAGTATCCGCAATTCACACGGGGAGCAGGTTTCCATCGGCAGCGGCGAGACGTCCTGGAGGACAAATCTCAACAGACAACTCGAGATCAGATTATATACAGCATTCGCATTACGGTAAAAATGTCGTCACCACAACGGCCACTCAGGCGGAGTGTACCGAGATCAAATCCACCTCCACTCAGACTGAGTGTACAGAGAACAAATCAACCTCAACCCAGACTGCGGATAGTAGAGAAGATAGAGCCACTCAAACCGATTCAGGAGAATGCAGCGAGCAATACGGACGCGGAAATCCGCTCCTATTCGAATCCGACGAAGAAGTAAGCTCGTCTGCCAGTAATGATTCCTTCCCCGATCCTTCTTCCCCATCCAATCCTTCCTCCCTTCCTGTCGCTCTTAAATTTTTCTATAATGCCCCATCATTGGCAAAGTTAGATCGTTTAAAGCGTTCAAAAAAATATTGGAACCGTCGCGTCGCAATGAGAAATGATGTGATTTCCTCCGTTCTATTCTCCGAGGGTAGTGACACTCGGCCTTACGCCCAGGTCTTAATAAATAAGATTCCTTTTAAGGGTCTTCTTGACAGCGGGGCGAGTGTCAGTGTTCTCGGGAGTGGATCGGAGAAACTTATGTCAAATCCCTTTGTTGAATTCCATAACTTTCCTTCCACTATAACTACCGCGAGTGGCCAAGTACAACGAGTATTTGGTTATATACGAGCTAACGTCGAATTTAACGGAGTTACTAAATTCATGAATTTTCATGTTGTTCCTTCTTTAGAACAACCGCTTTATTTGGGTATCGATTTTTGGAATCGTTTTGGAATTTCCCCAAAAATCTCCGCGTTAAATAATTCGGACGAATTAGGTGAAACTACCAACACACCCAAATTCCATATTTTAACATCTGATGATCGTCGTAAATTGGATCTCATTCGCGAATATTTTCCGAGCAGCGATATCTTAGGTTTGGGCCGCACATCCCTCATCACTCATATGATCGATGTCGGTTCCGCAAAACCAGTCAAACAACGTTTTTATTCCGTGTCCCCAGCTATCCAGAAACTCATGTATGCCGAGTTGGATAGGATGTTGTCTTTGGGGGTTATCGAGGAGTCACAAAGTTCCTGGTGTTCACCGGTCACGTTGGTGCGTAAGGCCAATGGGAAAGTTCGTCTGTGCTTGGATGCTAGAGAACTGAACAAGGCAACCGTCAAGGATGCGTATCCGCTGCCCATAATCAACGGATTGTTGGGTCGTTTGGGACACACCCGATTCATTTCGGCGATTGATTTGAAGGATGCCTTTTGGCAGATCCCACTCGACCCAGCATCCCGCGATAAAACGGCGTTTACGGTTCCTGGACGGCCCTTGTATCAGTTCAAGGTGATGCCGTTTGGCTTATGCAACGCACCACAGACGCTTTGTCGCTTAATGCACCGCGTGATCCCGTACCAACTGCACGATAAGGTCTTTGTGTACCTCGATGACCTTCTGGTCACATCCTCCACTCTGGCTGAACATTTCGATTTACTACAACAGGTTGCTGGATATCTGAAGGACGCTGGTTTAACAATCAATTTGACCAAAAGTAAGTTTGTGTTGAAAGAAGTAGACTATTTAGGTTATATTGTGGGTGACGGCTGCCTCCGTACAAACCCAGATAAATGTAAAGCTATTCTGGAGTACCCTATTCCGAAAACGACGAAACAGATTAGACGTTTTCTGGGAATGTGCGGATGGTACCGTCGCTTCATTCCTAATTTCGCCTCCTTAGCTTCTTCTCTCACCGATCTTACTGGTAAAAACACTAAAGTATGTTGGTCTGCAGCTGCTGATTCTTCTTTTAACGCTCTCAAAACCGCCTTGTCAACTGCCCCAGTTTTAACGCATCCTGATTATACAAAACCCTTTTTTATTCAGTGTGATGCCAGTGCCGTTGGGGTCGGTAGTGTCTTATTTCAGGTGGACGCCGAGGGGGTGGAGCGGCCCATTGAGTTTTATTCCCATAAGCTCAATGCGGCGCAGCGAAACTACTCGGTGACCGAGCTGGAATGCTACGCTGCCGTCCTCAGCGTGCAAAAATTCCGTCCCTACGTGGAAGGCTATCCGTTCGTCATTTACACCGACCATTCCAGTTTGCGCTGGCTAATGAGTCAAAAAGACCTCTCCGGACGTTTGGCGAGATGGAGTCTTAAACTCCAAGCGCTGGATTTTCAAATTGGATACCGAAAAGGTTCAGTTAACGTTGTACCTGATGCGCTGTCTCGAGCTTTTCCGGATGAATCCGCTCCTTGTGAGGATGATTCCGAAAGTAAGAGCACGCCTGATCCTGGTGCCCAATTTGAGGATCCAGTCTTGTCGAGTAAAAGCATCGACCCTTCCGTGAATGCGTTAATACCTTCTTCAGTCCCCATTCTGCACGTTGATCAAAATTCGGTTGCGTTCCAAGATCCAGATTACGTCGATCAGATCGCGAAAATTCGTTCATTAAAAGATTGTTCGCACAACTACAAAATCCAGGATGATAAATTATTAATATCCCCTTCGTTCGGTTTTAAATATACGGACACCGACCTTTCGAATTGGAAACTTGTTATTCCTAATTCCTTAACTTCAACGCTTATCGAACAGGTTCACGTACCTCCCACTTCAGCACATTTAGGCGGCAGCAAAACTCTCGAGCGCCTTCAGCGTCAATTTTACTGGCCTCATATGGCAAAACAAGTTAAACAATACGTTGCTAGCTGCACTAAATGTAAAATGAACAAAGCTGTTAATTTCTCTACACAACCAGCCATGGGAGCTCAGGTCACGTCAACTCGCCCGTTTCAAAAATTGTATGTAGATTTTTTGGGTCCGTATCCACGTTCGAAACTCGGTAATACTTGCATCGTTATCATCTTGGATCATTACTCAAAATTTGTAGTTGTAAAACCTTTGCGTGAAGCTTCCGCATCTTTGCTATGTCGATTTTTGGAAAACGATGTATTTCTGTTGTTCTCGGTCCCCGAAATAATCACCTCTGACAATGGGAAGCAATTTACCTCGAACTTATTTAAAGATTTGTTGTCCAAATATGGTGTAAAGCATATTCGTACGCCGGTGTATTCGCCCCAAAGCAACGCATCCGAGCGTGTTAATCGAACCCTAATTGCCAGCATTCGATCTTATTTGAGCGATCACGATCATGATTTGTGGGACAAAAACTTACAAGAAATTGCGGCTGCTTTACGTAATGCCATTCATGATACCTTACATTATTCCCCTCATTATGTCGTGTTCGGTCAACATATGTCGATGCACGGTTCGGACTATGCGTTAAGAAGATTACTCGATGAACATGATCCCAGCGAAGTCCAGGTGTGGGCTAAGCCAGATCGAGTAAACTTTTTAAAGGATCGTATAACACATTATTTACGTGTGGCACACGAAAAGGGGGCTCAGCACTATAATTTACGTAGTGCTAAGCGCACTTTTCGAGTCGGACAACCCGTCTTCATTCGTTCGTTTGTTTTGAGCGATGCACCGAATAAATTTTCCGCTAAATTGGCTGGTAAATTTAAACCCGCGGTTATTACCAGTAAAGTCGGACAAGTGGCGTACGCGGTCGAAGATTTGAATGGCAAATCATTGGGCACGTATCATGTAAAAGATATCCGCACGTGACGCATGTTTTCCTCGATCGAAAAATTAGTTTGTCGCGGTACAATGGATGTACAATTCAATTGAACTGTTTTCTTTCGTATTGTTGTATTTTAGGCCCGGCTTATGAGACATCTCAGGGTGTGGGACGTTCCCACGTTTGTTACGACTGTATGGTCGCAACGACGATTTTTTTTTGTTATTTTATTCACCCCAGTTGATGTCTTCGTTTCGTCCATCTTCTCTTATGTTTTTAATCACCTCTGTATTTGTCTGTGAACGCACCCGCGACGTTTTGTTTTGTTCCCCATTGTATGGTGGCGCGGAAGTGAAGAGAAGACGAGAGAGAGAGAACAATGCGCATCGAGTGTGTGCAAAGTAAAACGTTTTGGAAGAAATGTTTTTCTTGTATGTCTCTCTTTTGTACAATATCAACGAAAATTTGATATAAGGGAGAGACAGAGAAGAGAGATTAATTTCTTCTAGAACGTTTTACGAGTTGTGCGACGCTCGAATTTTTTTTGCTTGTCATCATTGAGTTGGTGATTTTCATATAGTCAAGTTTTGGTTTTTTGTTGAAAAGTCGAGTTGTGATTTTTTTTTTTTTTTTTTTGAGTTTTTGGTAATTAAAACGGTCGATTTGGCTAGCATTTTATAAAATAAGTTTTTGTGAAAAAAAAAAAAAAATATATATCGAATTGGATTGTTGAAAATTTAAATTGCATGGTTTTGTACCATTTTTGGTTTGTTTTTTTATTGGGGGAAAGATACCGAATACATATTGTGTACCTAATTATTATAATAATTCCTGTAATAAAGTTAAAAAGAAAAAAACTCAAGTTTATGGTGTTCATTATTGGTAGTAGTGATAAATTGAAAGAAAAATATAACGTGATTGTGTTGTGGGAAGTCGACATCGAAGACGATATTCCCAAGTGTTCTGCGAGTGGCCTAGTCTCTATGAAGGCGTTACATTATCAGCTATACAACCGGTCTTAAGGTAGGCCACTGATTTGTCGACGGGTACCAGGATTTAACGGGTACTGTATGGTTAAACGGGCGGTTTAACGGGTTAGCGGTTTAATATCTATATCCAGTTGTGTCGGAACAACACCCAATCTCATTTTTGATCAAAGGTTCAACAAGTTTTGTTAAAGTAAGGTGGCCAGGTGAGGCCACTTAATTTTATTGTTTACGGTATTATTTTAGGGCGCGCCAACGCCCAATACATTTTCGACGAGTTGTGCGAAGGACGCCCAACGGGAGCCAACATTTGATCTACGGTTAAGGCGTACGGACGCCCAACATTGATTGATATTGCCAAACCAGGCAACAGTGGACGGATCCGGCGGCCAGTTGAGGCCAGCCGTATTATTTAAAGTATTTACCGGCCAGGGTGTGCCGCAACGGTACAGTACAGGGTGGCCAGTTGACGTCACTCATTTTTTTTTGCTATTTTTCCTTAAGGCGAAGGACGCCCAACGAAGGCATACAAAGCCCAACGAAGGCATACAAAGCCCAACGAAGGCATACAAAGCCCAACGAAGGCATACAAAGCCCAACGAAGGCATACAAAGCCCAACAAAGGCATACAAAGCCCAACGAAGGCATACAAAGCCCAACGAAGGCATACAAAGCCCAACAAAGGCATACAAAGCCCAACGAAGGCATACAAAGCCCCGCATCCGCAACTAACGGTAGCCAGCCAGCTATTGATTTTTTTATTTATATTGGTATCGGGGAGAGGCCCCGCAACAATACGGCACCAAGGTCGAAACGGTGGCGTAACGGCACCCAAAGCCGCAACGGTCCAGGTGTGGCATGACGGCCGCGCAAGGCCGCAACAATTTGTTGTATTTAATTAATTAAGGTACCATTTTTTTTATTTTTTATTTTTATTTTTTTTTAATTTTTGATTTCATTTTTATAATTTTTTTTATATATTATATTAAATTTAAATTTTGTAATCGAGCGCCGCACAGCGGGTGCGCGCTCGATGCGCATTGCGGTTCTCTCTTTCGCTCTCTCTCTCGTTCCTCCTTTTCTGTTTTTTCGGGAAGCTGGTTTTCTTTGTTTTGTTGTCATTTTTTTTTTCTATAGTGAACTGAAATACTAAATTATTTTTCGGTTGTGTATGATGGGAGCGGAG
The DNA here is from genome assembly GCA_947310385.1 of Nephrotoma appendiculata. Taxonomy (NCBI): domain Eukaryota; kingdom Metazoa; phylum Arthropoda; class Insecta; order Diptera; family Tipulidae; genus Nephrotoma; species Nephrotoma appendiculata. The sequence continues at coordinate 18,553,449 of OX371226.1, read as the reverse complement.
ACTCCCTCTGTGTCGGTTTAGTGTTGGCGGTCCCTTGGTGCCCGCATCCAATTCCGTAACCAGGGCTTGGCCCCGTTTGAATTCGGATGGATGCGCGCACCAAGGCACCGTTCTCGGTTTATAATTTTAGAGTTGTTCGTTCCTCAGGTTCCGGCCGACGAATTTCGGCGGAACTACGGTTTTTATTTATTATTTGCGTTTCCCCAACTTTCTGTTAATCACGGTGTAGGCCAGGAGCCCTGCATGCCTCAAACCCCACGACCCTCGCACTTCTCGCTGAGAACGTAGCCGGCAAAACATCACCGTGGAGGCCTCTGCAGGAGCTTAGTGAAAATCTGCAGGTTGGCAGTTGCCAGCCTGTAACAATTTTTTATCATTTTTGCCCGACTGAACACTAGGAATATATATTCACAAGTTACATATTTTAACCTATCCGAGGATTCGCCCTGATTTATTTAAGAGGGTCCTTTACTAAAATAAATTTTAATTTTGAAGCTAACCTAAAATTTAAAATACGCACATGTACAGGGTTATCCAATTTGAGGTTGATAAAGTAGAAATCTGTATACCGACATCTGTCAAAGATAAACGTCAAGTACGCTGTCATTTATTTAGTTGACATTCTGCCATTTAAGAATATGGAGCATTTAACAATCGACCAACGCGTTAAAATTATTAAATCTGCTGATGTTGATTTTTCGAACAAAATTTTCTTCAGTGATGAAGCTCATTTTTCGCTTGGTGGATACGTTAATAAGCAAAACTGTAGAATTTGGGGCTCAGAAAATCCACAATTGATTGTAGAGAAGCCATTACACCCGGAAAAAGTCACTGTTTGGTGCGCATTGTGGTCTGGTGGTGTGATTGGGCCGTATTTTTTTGAGAACAACCATGGACGAACCGTTACCGTCAATTCTGAGCGCTATGGCCGCATGTTAACCGATTATTTTTTTACGAAAATCGAAGATTATGATCTTGACGATATATGGTTCCAGCAGGATGGAGCAACCAGTCACGTAACACGAGCAAATCGAGATCTTTTGCAAGAGAAATTTCCTGGACGTTTGATTTCGCGATTGGCTGATGTCAATTGGCCTCCAAGATCCTGTGATTTAACGCCTTTGGATTTCTTTTTGTGGGGCTACGCGAAAGATCGTGTTTACGCAAACAATCCTCAAACTCTTGACGAATTGAAAACTAATATTCGTAAGGTAATGGCCGAGATACCGCCCGAAATGTGCCGAAAAGTCATTGAAAATTACCTCAAAAGAATCAAGGCCTGTAAGAAGTCCCGTGGAGGACATTTGAATGATATCTTGTTTAACTAAAAATGGCAAGGATCAATCTGTAAAATGAAATAAAAATTACAATACATTCCGAATATTTTGTGTGTTTTTTTTAAGTTTATTTTATCAACCTCGAATTGGATAACCCTTTACAATCATACTACATTATTTTCCTAGTAGTGGTGGTTAATATGTATACTTTTGATCTCTTATTTAGTTTTGTTTATGAATGGAAAAAAATCAACATAGTGTAGTGTTGTTGGTTTATGCAGAATCTACTTAAATATAAGTCCTGCTAACTCCACACATATGAAATAAACAATAACTAAGTAAAGATGTATTGGAATTTTTTTTCTATAGTAATTTTTTTTTGAATAACTAAGTATAAGTGTATTAGCGCAGAAACAAAAAAAATGTAGAAAACAAAATTCAAATTTACGTTGCATTGTTAGTGTAACCAACACACTCTTTGTTAGTTTTTTTTTAATAGGTATATGTCAATGGAAGAGTAAGCAGGACTTATATTTAAGTAGATTCTGGTTTATGGAATAAAAACGAAACACATAGCGGTATGCATGTATTGATATTAAATAATATGAAGTCAACTAGTGCATTCATGTCCTAATTTCCATGGAAATGTTTTTAATAATAAAGAAATCTCGCGTAAATACAAAATGCATTAATAATGCCTGTATCAACAACGCGTGACACGGGTATAGAAACGTGAACAAAATGTGTAAGCAAAATAAATAGAATTATGCCTATCAAAAACTTAACAAAAAAAATAACAAATTTTCTCATATACGTATACGCTATATATATATATATATTGGTTAGTTATTTCCCTAAATGTTGCTCTTAGGTAAAAAGATAAAAAATAGAGTACAATTAGGCGAATTAAAATAAAAATATGCAATACAATCGAAACATTGATATAAAAATTAGAAAACAACTAGGCGAATACACATAAAATTCTGTAACACAATCAGCTGCGTTTTTGTGAAAATAATCGAGTTAAGTTCGCGTTTCCGAATTTGCCAATTTAAAATTAAAAAATTCTTATTTTTCAATTAAATAAATTAGATTTAATAATCCTCTAAGTATAAACGAAAAAATCCATCATAAAAGTTGTACGGTTTTCTTGTAATATCGCTTGTCTGCATAGTTCTGAACTACTCCATATTATACAGAACTATAGAGAACAACGATAAGTCCCATATATAGACATGGTTTTTTTATAATGTCCTTAGTATGTACATTATTACAAAATTGCCAAATGGTCGGTCCCTGGGGTCGGTCATATGAATAACAAGCAATAACTGCCACAGTTGTTGCACGAAACTTCAATGAACAATTCTGTACTACAGAAGTCAAAGTCCCATATATAGACATGGATTTTTATAATAGCCTTAGTATGCACTTTATTACAAAAATGCCAAATGGTCGGTCCCTGGGGTCGGTCATATGAATAACAAGCAATAACTGCAACAGTTGTTGCACGATACTTCAATGAAACATTTTGTTCTACAGAAGTCAAAAGTCCCATATATAGACATGGAAATCAATTTTTGTAGGTCGTCGTGAACCTCCCAAAATCCATTTGGTCTCTTTATGTAGTTTTTATAATGTTTTGAAGCCATTTCAATTCTGTAATTTTGATCGGGTAGTAACAACTCGTTTTGAATTGATTTCAATTCAATTTTATATGTTTGACTGACATCAAGTGACTGAACATCGACTACTACCATCCCATTGCAACTATTCGTTTTTTGCAATTTTTTTATTGCACGTTGGACAACTTAAATTTGGCATGAAAATTCTGCTTTGAAAATTGTTTAAATGCATTTTTGTAATAAAGTGCATACTAAGGCCATTATAAAAAACCATGTCTATATATGGGACTTTTGACTTCTGTAGAACAAAATTTTTCATTGAAGTTTCGTGCAACAACTGTTGCAGTTATTGCTTGTTATTCATATGACCGATCCCATGGACCGACCATTTCTCATTTTTATATTATAGTACTAATACTATCATGTAAAATTATGTTTTTATAGGTTTCATATATTTACTTAATTAATTTTAATTATTAATTTATTTTTATAACGCAACAATTGTTGCCAGTATTCCTCCTAAATGTATACTATTTGTATATTCGCACACATGTATAGTTTTTGTTATTTGGTAGAAACTTGACTTCAGTATAGAATTTAGTAAAAAATAAATTTATTTTCGTATGTCCTAACATGCTTACCTTTATAATTCGATCTCTAATAGTTTTATAAATTTTAACTTCTGATGTAGCAATGATATCAAGATAGTCCAAGAATTTATTACAATACTCATAATTACAATTCAGTGATTACATGAAAACCACCCCTATGATTTGCCTAAGGGAAAATTGAATCCCAAAACAGTTATTATCATCAACCAATTAATGAAATCTTAGACCACATCAATCAGATTAGACGGAATTGGCCTCAACCGATATAGACATACCAGATAGATATGTACAAAAATGTCGATTTTAGTGAGTTCAATTATTTATTACACCAGACCGCCACCAGATATTGAATCAAACGTTTGTCTTCGATATATGTATAACGATTTATAAGCTCACGATAGAAAAACCCCATACCATAAATTAATCTGTAACGATTGATATGATAATCAGTGTTGTGCGTCAACGCGTATTTCCGAATTGTCTCCATGTTGGTGTCGAAAATAGCGTATTCAATTGATAGGTAGACAATAGCCGTGTTTTAATATTGGAGCACTATCCGGCGCCGAAGGGAAATTTGCTACTGAAACTGCTGCAGCCATTATTCACTGGTGTCGCTACTAATAAAAAATTAAATTGTATTTAACTTCATGCAGTCGAATGACAGTTCTACTTTTGTTTTTATGTTGCTTGAAAAAAATTTCGCAAACATTTTAAAACCCAAACAAATTGCGAAATAAGTAATAAAATAAATTAGATAAATTTAACAAAAATATTTTATTAATATTTAGTTGTACACAGTAATAAATATAGTGAATAAGTTTCTAAGTTTAGAATTTGAGTGCTGTGCCTGTGTGATACAGGATACTTATAAAATATAATGGTTACTCCTCCAACGAAAGCCTCTCGAACGTCATTAATAACAAAACGTGGTTGCCCACAGTTGTAAACGAGCTAGATTTAATCGTGAATTTCATTAAATATCCTGATTTGTTTTGTGTTTCTTTTGTAGAATGACGATGAAGATGAAAGACGACGAAGTAGATCGGTGACCAGTAGTACGAATAGTGTAATTGTTTCGGTACTGGAAGATAATGAAGAGTTGAAAGTTTGTTTGCAACAGTTCATGGACAATGTGAGTCGTGATGTTTGAAGATCGTTCGAAGATTTGTTTTATATATTCGTAGAATATCAACACAGATAATGCATTTCAAACTTAATCGTTACATTGAGCAATTCGGTTACTGGTAAGTAATTGGTGCCTCATTGAAAGCATCGAGTAAAATTTATGGTTATCGGGCCGATATCGTACACAACGAAGTGATTTGAATGTCTGGTGGTTTATCTCGTAAGAATGTCGGTGGTAAAGGAAATGAGAATGAAGGGGAACCGAAAAGGATAGTTCAATTGCTGAGGGTAGTAATGATGTGCAGGATCCAAAAGCAAAGGTCAAGGCTAAAGCAAAAAAGCGACGTCTACAAAGTTCAACCGTAACAAAATGTAAAGGAACGATAAATGGTTAACTAGATACGGTATCTTTCTTGGATTCCGTACTTGCTGATATAAAATCGAACTTAAGTGATATAAATAGTTGGAATCAAGCTTTTCTAAATACATACGCTGGAATCGAATAATTCGGAAATTATAATTGATTACGATAATCCGTACTGGGATAATACACAAAATGAATTTATACACCAAATGAATTTATATAATACACCAATTTTTTTTAAGAGAACACCCGTTGAAAATGAGAAATTTTATTTTATGAATTACAAAAAGCTGGACGGCCCGTTAAAATTAAAAAAATATTTACGGAATACAATATTAGTTATACGCCATGCAACATGAATAAGTACGTATTTGGCTAGAAACATCTAAGTGAGGAATCGCTCTATAACGATCTTTTTAATTTCAGAATGCTGCAATCAACCGCAGGTGATAGTAACATAAATATATTTAATTTTTTTTTAATCTATCAAATCTGTTTGTACTAAGCAGACTCGACTTCCGTTTTCATTTAGCTATCTATTTATAATCACATTTGATTTTTTTTTTGCCGCTTTAAAATCCAATTTTTTAGTTTCTCTGGTTAAGCATCTCGATATCCTTGTTTATAATTCACTTGAATTATACTCAAAAAAATAATAATAATACAGATGGAGACTCCCCGCGCGCGGTTGGGAGAGGTAATAGGTCGTCGGGATAATTTATTATTATTATAAATAACAGCGATAGTGATAATGGATTTATGGGTGTGAAAATGTCGAAACGGTGTTGCGCCCATTCAAGCTATAATTCACAACTTAAAAACCGTATGATCTATTATTTCGCATTTCCAAAGAATGAGGATTAGTAAGTTCCATTGAATTGTTTCGATCCGGTAGGTAGATAGAGGATTTTAATCCAATGTACTATTCTTTTCTAGGGCTCGGAAATGGGCAGTCAAGATCCGCCACTTAACTCGAGACCGAAGAAAGCACTGTGGCGCGTAACTGTACGAATCCCAACAATTGTTCAAATTCGTCCGAACCGGAGGACGAACTCGAAGAGCGCCTTGAAGAAGATGGCGATCCACCAAATGAAAAACTCACATGGTTCGATAAGTATTTTATAAAAAATGAAGATTCTCAAACTTCGACTCAAGCCGAATATTTTCTGGATGAACATGACGAAATTGATCAGTTTTCATGACGTCTATGTGCAAATGAATTTTTCGGAGAGCAAATACTATGTTTCCACGAAGATGCTCACCTGGTCGAACTAATAAATAGTGTTACCGCGATCCGCAATCCAGTCCGTCGATTACTTACCACAACAAATATGTATACCATGCCTTTTAGGGTTCATCAATGCGCGAAATGAACGATTTCGACGCGGTTCAGGAAAAACTAATGAACAGTTGAAATCGTGTTTTTTAATTTATTAATTTTAAAATAAAAATGAAAAAATTAAATAAAAATGATTATATTAAATTATGCAATTAAAATCTTATTTTTATAAAACGGCAATTTAGTTGATACTTTATATTTAACATGTTTCACCTCGACTGTAACGCCCAAGCAACCGTCGCGATGATTTTCCAATTCATTACAGATTATTCGAGTTTGACACAGGGGGCATTGAATCATATTATTTTCCGTTACGCATATAACATCACTGTTCCGGGATGTTCATGTTGTTTGATACCGACGTAAAAGCGTATCCTCGCCAAATAAATCATCCATACCATTTTTATCGATTAATTCGTTGGTATCTCTTGTAATCTTTTCATCGAAATCACCGTCGAATAAATCAATTACATCATCATCTGTTTCCTTCAGTAGATCGTCTTGCATTTCTTGAATCGTTTGATTTCTAGCGTCTCTTGTGCTGCGCGTTCTCTCTTGTTCATCATCACAATCCAACAAATCGACAACCTGATGTACTTCCTCGATTAAAATTAAATCATCATCGTCATTTTCTTCAACTAATTTTGGTTGCTCGTGGTCAAAATCGGATGTAGTTTGCGGAACTTTATCGCCAAATCGTTTCGACCACAAGTCGCGAACTGTGTGATTAACATTATCATCTGGTTTAGCGACAGGTGAATCAGAAAGATTTCTACCTTTCCCAAAAAAAAGGTTGAATTGCTGGGGATGATTTAGGAGTAGAATGTGGAATATCTTCACTAGTCGGCAAATCTGTAATACGAACTACATTGGTTAAGTTGCCACCCGGTCGATCAGAATAATTAGGATGTTTAGTTTTTGTACTAGTTTGGCCTTTTTGGGTCGCGCTAGCTTGATTTGTCGGGAAAAATTTTCGTATGTCTCGCACATTATTTGCTTTAACTTCGCGCTGTGATAAAGTGGGAGTTCGTTGTGGTTTTTTTTTTTGGTTTTTATGAATTTTGAGGTTCTTTAATTTTTTCAAAAGCTCCGCTGCACGAATCAACATGTGCTATCCACCAAGTATCGTGTGGCTCAGGAGCTCGATTATGAACCCGCTTAACATATCCATAAAATAATTTACGATGCTGACAAATACCATTACAACCAGTGAGTTTTGTAATTATTTACTTCATCATAGAATATGTGAATTAGAATTAGTTCCCGCTGCTCGATTAATTCCCTGCATTATTTGTTTAAAATTTGGCCCATGTCCATCGTTTCCTTTCCGTATACTCCGAATAAACAAATACGCATGAATCATTTCGTGTAGAAGTTTCAATCAAATGTTTCCGCGGTCTCAATTTTAACAAAGGTTCACTCAATCGAATTGTGCACTGCATACCAAAATTATTTTTGTGCGAATATCATATCCCAGCACAACTATACATGCGTGTGTTTCATTCTAGTGAAACACATTGCAGTTTGCCCTAAAAAAATCGTAAATCAAATGCTCCAAACTTTTTGTGAAATACGTATTAAAAATATATTAAATTATTAAAAATTTATTAATTTTTTTTTCTGTTTCTTTTAACAAAAAATTGACATACGTCAAAATTTGTAGAATGAATGAAGTTTGCTTTAATTTAAGGGTTGTACAAAACAAGGGAAATTTAAAGTTTCCCCCTGAACGGGATAGTGCTCCCAATAGCGGCTCCCGATAAATAAGTGAGCCAAGATATTTTTTTATCGATTTTTAATTAAAAAGTTGAATGAAAATTTTTAGTTTAGAGTTAAATAAATTAATTATATGCAATAATAGCACGCTAAATATAAGTTTTGACATAGAAAATTGGCTGCTCCGGATACAGCTATCGGGCGCTAATAAAAAACACAGCAAATATCGAGAATTGGTAAGATATGTATAAAATTTGTAGACAATGTAGATTATTATTTTTTTGTATTTTTTCGTGGTTTTTCTGCATGAAAGATGACAACCTTTCAGTTTTCCAGTTTAAATTTCGTTTTATATTTTGTCAGTTAAAATTCAATTTTTAATAAACAAATAAGTAGGTGAGATTGAATGCCTTGGTCAACCCATGTCTTTAATATTTGTACAACCATAAGCGACTTCCAAGGCTAAATTCGGCTATGGTTTCGCAGTACCAAATGATTTTAACATCCGGTTTTGAGCAACGTGGTTGAGATACTACAAAACTTATAGCGTACATGAGTTTTGTTGATTGTGTACTGTTATGGTTGTATATTTTGAACAAAATTGAATACAAAAAAAAGATGTTTCTTACAGATGATGTAATTTTCCAGACTAAAATTATCTGATAGATGTGATGATGATCTTGTCATTAGCAAGTATGCAGGTGGGGGTTTTTTAATGTAGGTGATATCAATTTTGCTCGGGTTTGCTCAGGATTCCATTTGACCCAGACATTCACCAATTGATTATCAACCGACGTTTGTGTTTCCTGGTCCTTTTTAAATGGAGTTATCTTTCTTGAAATTGGGGGCGAGTGGCATACATATATACTTAAAACAATAACTTCATCACTAAAATCAAGCAACCATTACTTTGGTCTCCGGGTGACCACTTGGGAACATAATAGAAAAAAGTGGATAATGAAATGGAATGAAACCTCCTCCCAACTTCCCCCTCCCTCCCCCCTCAACCTTCGGCCAGTGTACAAAAGAAGTATGCTCACAAGCACTGGAAGCTGGCTATGATAAATCATTCATTAATCCGTGTTCAAAATGATTACAGAAACCAATATTAGAATAAATAATTTAACATGGCAAATATCTGACTCTCGGTTTTCGTAGACGGACACGAATTTTAAATTGAAAATCAAAACTGTAACAGAAACGTGAAGGCTTAGCAATAATTAGAGAACAACGAAATTCTTGGCCCCCGTGTAGTGATATAAAACAGTAGTGAAGTAAAACCAAATGAAATAATTTAATATATTCTCTGGACGCGATGAATAATGCGTGGGCACACTCCCTGTGCTCCTTAATTGTAGATACAGGGAAAAATAAAGCCCTAAGGATAGGCCCTATTTAAAACCGATTTTTATCGTGTAAATAATTTTAAATTTTTTTAAATTTGCTCATTGCACTTTAACCGTAACATAAACCGCACTTTAAACGTAACATTACCATATCATATTTTTCAATGTGACGAAAGAATAATTTCCATCTTGAAATGGTTTGTTTGATTACAAAGAAATAATAGAATTTTGATAATTTTTTTTTACTTTCGTTTTCGATTGGAATAGTGCTATTGTGATTTTTCCGTATATTGGTCGCGACGTGAAGAGGTGAAGGCTGATTTTTTCAAATCAATAATCTCATCCGTTCGAAACTGATTGTTGTGATTCTTACACATTTTCCATCTATAAGTTAAAATTTAAATTTTGATAATTACTAACAGAAATATAATTTTCGACATTGTCTACATTCTCTACATTGTCAACGGCATTTTCTTAATTTTCTACATACATTGTTTTCACGTGTAGAATTTAAATTATCTACGCTGTGTAGACAATACGGCAAAACACGGACGATGATCTGATCGAATTGATTTATGAGCTCCGATATAGTAGCTCAAATACCTATACACCAAATCCAATATAGAAATATTTTAATTCTTACTGTATAAATGGGTAGCAATACAAAAACCAAAATTATCGCTAATTATTTCAGCTCATAAATGGCATATATGTATCTTTATTCAAATAAATATTTTTAGAGGTGAAGGCCTAAAGGAGCTCAAAATTATTCATTTGAAGATTTCAATAGCTCATAAATAGTTCATAGTTCCACCTTGTTTTGTTTCTTGTATGGTTCCCAGGCTAAGTAACTCAACAAATTTAAAAATTCCCATGCCCTTTTAAAATCAATTTCTCTTATAGGTATATATGTACAATGTACATACATAGGCTTTACATATATAAATAATAATGTCTTGTAAAATAATAAATTAGTGCACAAAAAATATTTTATAGTAATCTTAAAATATCAAAGCATGTACAAATATAATAATTAAAAATATACATAATGTGTTACAAAAATTACATCGTTATCGCATTTGAGTGTGTGTCTTCATTGGTTCGAATTTTTTTTTAATCGAATCGAAATACAAATCACACAACAAAAAAATCTAATTATTCTACCGTGTAGATTAGTATTCTATGTAGAATAAATTACATTAGTATTCTATGTAGAATAAATTAGTTAGTGTTGGTTTCGATTGCAAAATCATAAATATAGAACACTACCAAAATTCATTCATTTACGTTTTTTTCTACATTATTTTCTCTATTCTTTGTATAAAATTATTAACACATACACAAACATTTAATTCCCTTCATTTGCGCGCGCATACCAAACGAGTAATAGCCACCAATCGGAAATTTGCTGAACTTATTTTCATAAAAAAATTTGATAAACTATTTTTATTTTTATAATTTATATATTAAAATTGTAAAATATTTAGAACAGAAGAAAACTAGGCACGAGATTAAGAATTCTAGTTGATTCTTGTGAAAGAATTTTTTGTCTACTGTAGTTGGACATTCCAATCGAACCTGCACAACTTGTCCAAGTTTGAGAGCTAATAACAAAAATTTAAAAGAAAATTTGGAAACACTAGAAAAACTAGGCACGAGTTTTACATGTTATCTAATGAACATAAAAAAATTCTAGAAGAAAATATTCACACAAGTGCTTATCGAACCTACACAAAATACCATTACTTTGGTACAAGACCCTCTTAAGGAACTTCAATAAAAAAAACTCATTGAAGCCTACCTCTTGGGTAATGATAGAAACGGCTATCTCCTCGAATAAAATCAATTCATCAACTAACTAATAGCAACCATTGAATCCCATACAGCAAAAAAATTCCATCCAATCAGAAAAATTGCAACCGTTCCTCAAGACCTGTCCACAACAAGCTTACTCTTGCTATGGCCACAAATAGGGAAAACTAAACAATTAAGGCAACCTTTAATTATACGAGCCAACTAACTTGTTTCAAAACTGGTCCATTTAAATCCGACGTACAGCTTCCTTACCAATTTCACTCCAACAGCTTCAAACACGATTTCCCGAACAAAGATAAAACAAAATTTGAATCGCTTACCAATGATCATCCTCGGTTATGGTTCTTTATCCCAATACTGCGTACTACTTACTAATTATTTGGATAATGAATAATGTATTTTGAAGAAAAAATTAATTTTATTGGACTAATGGGTTCAATATATATTTATGTAATTATACTCATTTTTCCAGGTAGTCGGAAATATCTTATCTTGCTATTTTCTCTACACTAAAGATATTCATTTGGATGAAATCCATTCAGCGAAGTTTGTTATAATAAACCACGTTATAATTATTTGCTATATCCTTAATTTTTTACTGACAATCAATTTTATATAACATTTCAAGTAATAATAGTTTCTTTATTTGATACTTAATTAATTTATAAATATTCATCGATTTTACTGTAGCTGCATTTATAATTTTCGAAAGTATATAATTACAATAGTTCTTAATAAATATTATTAAATTTTAATTTAATATTTTGTTTGACCACCATTCTGTAGAATTACAGGGAAATAAAAACAATTAAACTCTGTTTGGCATTGATGTTATCAGATTTGCTAAAATAAACATACATTCTCATGTCACGCCAATTATTCAGAATTTCCACTTGTAGATGTGTCATCGTAGAAAATTGTCAACAGTTTTTATTAACCACTTGAGTGATTTGCCCGAGCGTGACTCGGGCGCGTTTAGTTCGGTTGTTTTTGATTTGCCCGTCTTGGTCGGGCAAAGCTTGTTTTCTGACTTGAAAAAAAAATTGAAAAAAAACATTGTGTTCAGATTACTTGGTAATTATTTTCTAAAGAAATATAAAAAAAATGACAGTTTATGGACACACTTTCTCGAAAAAAGCCGTCACTTAAGTGGTTAACAACTTGTCCAGATTCTCCACCAGTTGTACATTGGGTTTTTTTAAATCACGACTGCAAACCGCCACTGCAGTAGGTCACTTTGTTTCTCCTTAAACCAAGTTTTGATAACAGGATGTATGGATTGGTGCCATTATCGTGTTGGAAAATAGTATTTCCTTGCATGTTCTCGTACAAGTAGCAATTTAAATTAGATTTTGTTGATAGAACACAAGCATCAAAACAAAATGCTGCCTGTCTTAGCATTAAAACAAAATGATGCTTTTGCGGTTAGTCATTTTTATGTCGATCGTGCCAATAAAAATTTAAAATATTGGACCCATCTAAATTAAATTTTTATCATACGAAAATTTCACATTTTTCCAGTTTTCTCCGAAATCCTTTATTGTCTGGTACACTCAAGCCGTGAAATTTTGTGATGTTTCTTTAGCATCGATTTTATATCGATTTCTTCTAAGTTATACGATTTGAAGACAAAATATTCTGAATTTGTAGCCTAACTATCGGTAACTCCAATTTACTAACAATTTTAGAGGACTACAACCGATTTCTTTATACATTTTTTTTCTGCGTTCCATTTCATATTTACTACCGAGTTTCAGAAAATGTCGTACAGTTTTATCCGATTGAATCACTTTTCGAGCACTTACCCGTCTTGATAAGCCTATATCGTAGTATGTGTTAATTTGAATTTTCTCTGCTAACATTCTTTAATTAAAAATTAACTAATGAGTCAATAATAAATATTAAAATAAGCTTTTCATCTAAAATTCTTTATTTTAATCTAAACCGTGGATTTTTTAAACGGTAAAGCAGTTTTTAAATGAAAATTGAATATGCGTTTATACGGATTTCGCACTAAAACTATACAACTTTTCAGTTAATGGCGCTTAATTCTTTGTTTATTGAAATTATCGGTAAATCATATTTATGTCTTTAACCTGAACAATTGTACTGGAAAAATCGTAAAATAAATAAATTATGATAAGGGCGGTGCTAGCATTCATTAAAAAATGCGAGAGTGCGTGCGGCTATACAAACTTTGTTGAGCGCAGAGAAACATTGTTTGAAGGATAATAATGAAACGTATTATATGATCGAAGGATTTAATGCTAGATACGATAGAAGTTCTATCGTATCGAATAGCTAAGACTAGAGAAAATTAAGCAAAAAAATATATTACATATTAAGCAATACTCTTTATGTCATACAAGATTCGTATTAGTTTTTTGGTTTTTATTACATTTTTTTACAAAATAATTAAAAAATACATAAACATCCGAAATTCTTATTTAAAAAATTAATTAATTTTGCTTTCTTGTTTAATTTTTTTTATCTGGTTTTTCATCAGACTCTGCTTTAATTTCCGGATATTCTAGTTTGACACCATCCTCGCACGTGAATATTGGACAACAGAATGGAAAAGGAGCGGTCTTATTTGTTTTGTCTGTATCCAATTTACATTTATCGTTAGCCAGAGGTAGAGGGCCGCAGTCTTCAACTAATTCTAGTAACCTAAATAGAAGAACTTTTTATTAGCATTCATTTTAATTATATATTTATAGTAAATACATATACTTTCTCTAAGGAAACAAATATTACAAATATGGATAAAATTATTTATTTTGTATTTTGTATTTAGTAATGTACATATTTTTAAATAAATCTTCTTGTGGATTACTCAAA
>OX371226.1:18489393-18534393 GCA_947310385.1 Nephrotoma appendiculata | reverse complement strand
ATATGTATTTAACGATTTATCAGATAAGAGTTGAAAATTTTTGTTGTTGGCGAATTGCTACGCTTCTGCAAACATTTTTAAAATCCATTGATTTTTATTTAAATTTTTAAAATATTCGTGAAATGACCCACACGTTTTTTTATTCAAATTTTTTATATACATGATTAAGCACAGATTGTGTATACATAATACATTGATATATAATATACATACATTATATCAACAATTGAAATAGTTAATTATTCGATTTATTATTATGATATTCCATTATACAATTACCAAATTATATTAATTGACACTATTAACAACTTCACAAATTTACAATAAAACTTAAAAACACTTCACTCACTACACGATATCCACAGAATTGAAAAAAATATCAAACGACAATACAGTATAAAAATCCCGTTTTTAACAAAAAATATTCGTTTTTCTATTAATTTTATAAAACTAATCGTATAAAATAAAATTTGTATATGATAAATATATTAATTTCATACCAATCAAGGTATAAATAGTGAAATTTTATTCAGTAGGTTATAAAAAGCATACAAATGGAAGTATAGAAATTGGATGTATACTATGAATTTGTATAAAATATATTACAGAATTATATAAATGAATTATATAGATTCAATATTTATAATTTTTATATAGAATTTCATATAAATATAAATTATCTGAACAAAAATATAAATAAATTTATAGAATATCCGAAAATTTTTTAGTGTGTATATATATATATACATATATATATACAGCGATTCCACACGATAACGACCGGATTCTGTCCTCACCCCCTTCGATTTTTATGAAACTTGTTGAAGATGTTCTCTATGGTGTAGAAATACAAAAAATAATTTCTTTTTTTCTCTTCGGCTCTGTACTTTTGAACAGGGGCGCACGCCGTTTTAAGGATTTCGCAAAAATGCAAATTTTTAAATACATATAGCTTAAAATCTACTTATCTACTTACTATAAAACTGATAATTCACTTTTCACTCATTTTGAATAGCCCAAGAATACAGTTCATGTGGTGTGGTTATTTGATTTTCAAACGGCCTTTGCAAACTTGCTCTAGCGGCATTTCTCTTAAGAACACCTCCTAATGCATCGCATGGTCCTTTTCCATGACAGGTTGCGAATAAGTACCATTCTGTTTGTATGTTGCAGTCTTCTTTAAAATTACACAAGTTGTAAAAATTTATTCTGTTTTTATATTGTGCTCCAGATCCATCAGAAAAGAAACAAATCTTTTTAACATGACTTTTCTTCGCCTTTATAAAATCATCTAGGCCTTGAATAAATAATCTCACTGCTACATGATTGTGCTTGGTTGACTCCGAGATAGCTATTAAACTGGTGATATCCAAATTACTATTATTGGAAGAATTTTCCTCCTTATTCTTATAGTAAACTGCAAAAGGATGTATGGTGCACTGAGAATTGGACCAATGAAATCCTTGAACTGCATCTTGAACTATGAATGAGTAATTTTCCAAAAAATCACATATAACAACACATTCATCGTTTTCCAAATTAGACTTCCTATGTTTAAGGTACGCTGATTGTTGTTCTGCAATAAATGAATGTGGTAATATGTTTTGTAGTTGCTCACAAAATTTATCGAAAAATTCCAATGTTGATAAAATTGTTGTTTCTATTGTATACCGATCTGTTTGCTGCCATTGTTTATAAGTAATCTCATCTACATCATTTTCTAGTAATTTTGTTGATATTTCCTGATGTAAATTTGTAGTTCCTGGGCAAGATGTACATTCGTTTAAATTGCACGATATTGTTGAATTTCCGCAAACAATCTGAGATATAAGATCACGATAACTTTCTAAAGAATGAGAAAGAAGATTTTTTGTTTTTATGACGTTAAACATCAGTTTAATGTTTTGATGGTATATGCATATGCATGTTGTTAAAACCATGTACCTTTCATTTTGATTCTTACAATTTCCAAACTTTTTTTTCAATTGTTGGATCATTTCATTTATGTCAGCACTAGTTGCGGCATCGGAATTGA
The DNA here is from genome assembly GCA_947310385.1 of Nephrotoma appendiculata. Classification (NCBI taxonomy): domain Eukaryota; kingdom Metazoa; phylum Arthropoda; class Insecta; order Diptera; family Tipulidae; genus Nephrotoma; species Nephrotoma appendiculata. The sequence continues at coordinate 18,532,358 of OX371226.1, read as the reverse complement.
AAGGCAGATGAAATATATCCTCTGCTATTTTCGTTGAAACTTCTTGAATTTTTTTTGTCTTGTAACATTCAACTCTTATTTTTTCACGATTTATCGGTGAACAGCCAATGGACAACAACGTATCGTTGAATGATGGAATATCTGGATAAATGTATTTCTCCTCTTCAGTTGCTATTGATGAACTTGATGATCTGCTGGCAGGTGAACAGTCTACATTCGAGTTGGTCGTTTGTATTCCAGAGGGCCCTGGATCATTAACACTTAATTTACTTGCACTATAAATGTTTAAGTAACAACCACTGCATATGTATTCACCCATATTAATGATAATTCCTTTCATGCTATCTAACTCAATTAAACTATTATGAGTTTTTCGACAGTTTGATTGTTTTTTGAATTTTTGGCACTTAACACACTTAGGCCCTTTTCCAATTACTTACTTATTTGAAACTTATTGATTTATTTGTCGCCATCTTAAATAAGTCTCAGTGAAGTCGTTCTAATTCATGTATACTTACTTATTTTGTCAGCTTGTTAATGAAATTATAAACAAACTCTTGCTGACCCAAAATTTTTATTACGAATGGACAGAAGAAAACAATTCATACTTCTAAACTACTTATGAGATATATGATATAGAAATAAGAAAAAACTACTAAACTAAAAAATAACTGCATCATAAACAAATAATAAACTAAAAATGACGTTTTAGATTAAAATTGCGTTATAAATACATTAAAACTTGATTTTATATTGATAGAATAGGTCCTTGAGACGAAAGGGACCAAATTTGCCATCTTGTACGCTACTGTTCACCTTATCATATACATTTTTAACTAAAGTTTATCCTACGTGCGAATTTTCTTCAGTTATCATATTTAATTCGTATCAGAAATAATATCATCAAAAATAATCATAAAATTAACAAACTGGAATCATTATTATTTTCTTAAAGATGCTTGCATATAGAGTCAAAAATATTCCATTTGGCTATCTGAAAAGAAAGCAACACAACGAATGAAATTAAAAAATTTCTTGACATGTTAGTCGTTGTCACTAGATTTGAAAATAAAAACGGTATGTATTACATCATATTACATTTAGTCAAGACACAATTTTGGAGACATTTCTGTGTAGACCTACTTACCCCTCGCGAGGTTACTTATTTGAATAAGTACGTCTAAACAAATAAGTAAGTAATTGGAAAAGGGCCTTAATATTCATACTGAATTCTTATTGTTTTAAAATTTTACTTGATTTAACTTTAAACTCTGGCTTACGAATGACATAGTTCATACAAATTTCTCTTATTTATAAAAATATATTTTTAGGATTTTTAAAAACAAAATTGTCATTAGCAAGTTTTTACTGCCCGTATAATAAAGATTTATTATCACACTTACTTACGTGGTGAGTCAGTTGGTAATAATAAGTATTCCCTTTTTTAAAAAAAAGGATCCCGCCCAGTTCTATTCCCACTTAGGTGACTAATAAGTTGAGATAATAACAAAAACGTAATAAATATATGTATATCTAAAAACAACTTGAAATTTGTTACTTAGCCGATGACTAATCGCATACGTGCAGCTTACGCCTATAAGCAACACGGACGATCATTCGATCAGTGATTACTAATATACCTGCCTATGTTGTTTGTCTCCCTCTTTTTATTTTTATTTCTTGAAGGATATGTAACTACTTTTCATACTATAATAACCGACATTCTTATTTTTAGAAATTAGTAGATACTCCTAATGATGATTATAATCCAACAAATGACTCCTTAATAAGTACTAAATTGATAAAATTTATTGTAATAAAAATATTTTTTTTTAATTATAAGTTAACCCATGTTTTATAAAAGTTTAAAAATTGCAGTTATCGGTGTTTTCTTTTATGATAGAACCATTTTTATGATTAAATCCCCCTTTTTTGCATTAAAGTAAGTGTAGCATGGAATTTTTAAAAAATTATATCGCAAAAACGAAAAGTAACACCTATTTTTTTATTTTTGTACCTGTTTGGGAAATGATTAAACTTGCAAAACATGATAAAAAAATTGGTTATTGTTGTTGTCGAAAGTACTGAAAAATCGTCATTTTTCTTACACAACCAATTAATAGAAAAATTTAATAACAACTATTTATAAAACTACCATTAAGTCCCTTTCATATGAGATCTCATTTATTAAAATCCGGTAAGTAGTTTTTAAGCTATATGTATTTAAAAATTTGCATTTTTGCGAAATCCTTAAAACGGCGTGCGCCCCAAAAGTACAGAGCCGAAGAGAAAAACAGAAATTATTTTTTGTGTTTCTACACCATAGAGAACATCTTCAGCAAGTTTCATAAAAATCGAAGGGGGTGAGGACAGAATCCGGTCGTTATCGTGTATAATCGCTGTATATATATATATATATATATATATATATATATATATATATATATATATATATATATATATATATATATATGTAGCAATTCTTAACCGAGGTTAGAATGTAACTTACCACATTATCAACTTTTAAGTTATATTTGAGTTTTTATCAAATCAGAATTCTCAAACCTTAAAATTCTAGTGGAAAATCCTCCAAATTTTACTTATTCGTTCAATGCAAACCAATTTTGAACTTTTCAAAACCTAAATTAAATTTAGGTTAATATTTTTCTTTTAACCAGTAAGGCTAACATTTGGCCTCGTTTTTAATCATAGTACTTGTAAGTTTCTCACTGTGAAGTTAATTTAGTGTTAGTATTATACTTAATTTATTAAAACGCGGTATAATTTGTTGCTCGGGATACATTTAAAAGACGTTTCGTGCTTATTTGCCAAAAAATAAAACAGTAAATACAAATGTAAATACACAATTAGTGGAAAATATTAATACGGTTAATACGGGTTAATGTGATCCAGTGTTATACGGAGTTAATATTGTAAAAATAAATAAAAGTTATTTGTAGTCATATGCAATAAATCAAAAGTGGCACATACTGTGTTAAATGACCTTTTGACTATTTTACTTACATTTCATATGTTCTAGGATTTTGGATACAAGCGTGGATTCCCGTTGTTTTTTGAAATAAACCTTTCTTGATCTCTGTTTCAACCAAAGATACATTCCTATTAATTGTGAGTTTACAATTCACTTTTAGGTTTGATTTCAATCTTTAATAACCTAAGTTCAAGCAAATTAAGACAGTTGTTGACAAATGTTGTCATAAAAATAAATGTTGCCATAAAATATATTCGATCCGAGTATTTTTATGGCAACATTTTTAAAATTAGCAAGAAAAAAAATTATTTCGTATATATAAATGTTGAGGAATGAGGATTCATAATAAAAACAGACGCCATAGATAAAAATGTAAATTTCGCATTTGAATTCATTAATTCATTAAATGATCCTATAAAAAAATTCACCTTTACTATATATGTTTATTTCTTTCTGGCATATTGAATATTTTTATATAGCGAATCATTCTTATTTACCTGCAAAAATTTGTAGAAGAAAACAATTTTTTACATGTAAATGCCCCATAAAAGGAGTTCAATGAATTTAAGCCGAATTAATTGTAATTGCGGTTAAATTGTCTGAAAAAATTTACCGCACTTTGAAGTTAGCCGACGATTTATCCTAACAATCGAATTGGCATCCCTGGATCAAAATTTGACTCGCAATAAAGAAGTTGTAATTTAAATTTCTACAAACAAAATATAAAGAGGAAGTTTGTTTATCAAATAAAATGTTTTAGTTGGTTTTACTGTCTTTCAATATTCTCTAGTCGTATTTCCCCCGGAAATATTTAACGCAGGTTAACATAAAGTCAACTTCAGCTACATTGTGGGTTTTCAAAGTCATATTTTAGGAAATAAATGATAACTCATTCGCAACCAAGAGAAATATAAAATCTGGTAGATAGTTTCGGTATGGGACCGAATGACAGAAATATTTTTATTGCAAAATTTCAGCTTTCCATCCGTTCTGGCGAGCTATTATGACTGATTAAATCATGTAATATTTTTGATAATGACCACTTGATTTTATAAATGATGATTATGTTGCTGTATAATATTGATTTACTGCGACCCGATTTTCTACCTTTACACACACACACACACCCACACACACATAATTGTACACATTTATAATTCGAATACAAATACATGCAATGCATTTTTACCATATACATATTACATCGATAAAAATTATTTAATCAAATTCTGTTTTTTCGTCTGTATGTAACAGATAAAACCTAGTTTTACTGTACTGCAGTTTTCAATTTTTTTTTTCTAGTACCTTCTATCGATATCGAAAGCAAGGTCAATTTGAATAGTTTAATTTACATACAACGAGTAGTTTTGTGATATTCATTTAAAAACTCTGCACATAAATTTTATTTACGTAAAATCTTTGTAAACATTAGTCAACAAAACATTCAATTCAAAACCAATAAGCGATTTCTACATGCGAATCTCTACCCACTACAAAATAAAAAATAACCACAAAAAAATAGAAAGTTCATGTGGGTTTGAATACGAATTGTGGACAAAATTTATAAATTAATCTGGGGGATTCCAAAAACTATAAATCTTCCGTTTTCTCCGAATTGTGATTGTATTGATTCAGCGATGAGTCACTATCCAGCTCACGCTTTTTAATTATATTTTTGTTACGTAGTCGCGTTGTTATATGTACATTGTACAGCTTCAATACATTTATACATATATGAAATACAGAGCAATGGACTGACCTCGAATCAGATTTTGTCTTTCGATTAAAACAATACAGAAATAGTGGTTTCTAGAAATGTCTCCTGATTTATTATTTGTGGGTAAAAATGATAAAATCATTTATGGTTTAGGTATTTTTTGATATTTTAACGGGGATTATAGCATCAGAAGCCGAGTATATACAAACAAACAACTAAAGGCTGTATATACAACTGCTACAAAAATTATTGAGTTTGTGTATTATGTAGTTCTACAAAGCGTAAACATAAAGAAAACTTCCTTTCAAATGCTATGCTATATGGTGCTTCTTTTAATATTTTTTTTTAAATTTCTATAATTATATAAGCATCTCATAAACTGGGTTGCAAAGTTAAAATGAAAATAGGAGAAAACTGGATTACTGGTTTGAAATTTATGAAATGGGAATGCCCTATTTCTGAAATGGATCATCCTCCACTCCGCGGACTATTTTTTATTGTATTAGATTAGTACATAGTATTCTTATAAAAGCTGCGTTTTTTGAAAAAGCTGCTCTAGACTGCGAAAAATTATATTTTGATTTTTTAAACAATATACAATATTAAAATATTTGTGCTTCGTATTCACTGTATCGAATCCTAAAGAACTTAAACTAAGTCCATTTCATGCATTGTATTATAGAATAAAGTTTATATATATAAATTTATATTGTTCTCAACAACTCTGTACAACACTTCATTTTATGTAGAGTAAAACAGAGTTCATCAAAAAACATAATAATTCCTGAACTGACGAAGCAGTAATACCAAATATTAAATAGTATCAATATAGGACACTGTCTTGTAAAATCGTATTCCAATTTTTTTTTTTCTATAAGACAAGAATGAAGTTAGCTGTTTTAGTACAAGTTTGAAAAAATTCGAAAATTAACACAGCTAGTGAAAAAAAACTGTGTGTCTAAATAAAAAAGTAAATGTAATGTCTAGTCAAACATAGCCTCAATTTTTAATGTAGTTTGTTAAAATGCTAGAAACGTTGTATAGTTCACCGTTCTGAATATTAGAAGTTCCTAATTAAAAATCTAAAGTCCATCATGGTTTCTTCAGCCATCCACAATGAAAATATTTACATGTTACTGTTGTCGTATTTTTTGGTGGTCAGTACATGCCGCCCCGTTTAAATGTATAGACCATGTCATTATGTTCGATTCTAATCTATAGGAATTATTTACGATGTTAATGTTGAGCTCTTAAGTGATGAATCAACTATGGATGAGGAAGACGGGCAATACATTATCGAAGGTTTGGCAAGTAGTTTTCTGTTTGCGGTCGACTGATTGGACAATTTGAGACGAAATTTTCTCGTTTCAAAAATTATCGTGTCCGTGCTGTGCTGTTCATATTACATGTGGTTTTAACGAACTGCATATGTTAGGACGGGTACGTAATGTCCAGGAACCATTATGTAATTTAATTGATCCGTTATGTATTAAACAATTCTCAATAAATTTTGTTTTGTTATATTTTAGTATTGCTTGCCGCATTAGAAGAGAAATGTGAGAAACCTAACCGACATAATAGTTCGAAACATGAAATGTAATTTAAAATTCCATGTAAACGTAATGTTCAGGAACACCATTATGTAATTTCAAGAAAATCAAGTTTCGCGTTAATAAAAAAACATTAGACAGTACGATATTTGTGGGAACGCAGGGGCTTTGAAAGATTCTGATCCACATAAGTGATGACAGATTAGATTAACCTCGACGATTATAACTTGATAAGGAACACCATTATGTAATTTCATGAATAAATGATAATTAAAACATTTTTTTTAACTTCCATTATTTTCTTTGACAACCAAAAATCGTAAACTTTTGACAATTTGATTTTACTTCGATTTTTTTTTCGAAATTCGAAAAAACGACAAAAGCGACACCGTGACAAAAATTTTTATTACGGCGATAAGATAAGAGAAAAACAGAACACAAACGTCCTATATATAAGTTATTTAATATATGGTATTATGTTATTCTTTTTATTTTTTTATGCCATCTATACCTTCCCAACATTGCGAATCAAAAACGTACAGTTTACGAAGACTTGCTTATAATAAAGTCTGCGGAAACGTAACGTTTTTGTGCAACAGAAATGTACAGTTTACGTAACCTTTGTCACAAGAGAAATGAAACAAAAAAATGTATATAATTTCTCTTCATATTGGCGTAACGCAATCGAACGGTTTATGTGGAACATTTTTGATTCACTTACACGTTACAACTTTGAACAGTTTTGATGTTACATTTACGTACTGCTAATGAGTATCGTAAATGAACTACTGCATTCCGATTTATTATTCTATATTTGATTTAAATTAAAACCCAAATTTAGTTCAATAGTAATTCATTTATTTAATTTTATAAAGATAATCTAAAAAAAAATTATAGAGTATTTTTTTTTAAAAATTGCATATAAGTATATTTTACTAAAGTAAGTAACATTTAGCTTTTGAAATATTTTATTATTTCAATTCATGCAAGCCTCTCAGCCTAGGGTATTCAGAGGGCTTCGGCTGTCTCTGTGTACACTTAGGTAACACCAAGGTAGCCGCGTCCACGTCGCGGGGGGCGGGTACTGCTTCGGCAGTAGCAAAGTGTTACCGGGGACCAAATGCTAGTGGTATAAATTGGCTAAAACAAACAATGAGTACAACAAATACGGGAAGTAATACCCCAGTGGTACAGTAGCAGATATGCTGACAAATCCACGCTCTTCGGAGGCAGGCCCAGTAGATTCTGGGGTGGGCCAATCATTGTTTAACCCATTCGGACGAAATACCAATTTACCAAGATCTTCAACTGAAAATATATTTCAGTACGAGAAGGAAAATGCCGAACTCCGTGAACAACTAAAAGAAATAAAGGAATTTACAACTAAATTGAAAGAAGAATTCACAATTTTAAAGAAAGAGAATGAAGAACTCAAAAAAGCAGTTGAAACACGTGCAGAACTTGGGAAGACACCCTGCCCTACAATCGATGATGACATTAATCCATTCCATACGGATGAAGAAGAATTAGAAAGAGAAACAAATTGGATGTTGAAACGGAGTAAAAGACCAAGTAAGAAAAGGAAAACTCAACACTCACCAGAAATGGCAGAAACTTTACCATCAACTTCAAAAGAGGTTTCTAGAAAACAATTAATCATCAATAAACAACAAGCTCTAGAACAACAACAAGCAGCTAAACCAAAAGAAAAACCACCTCCACCAATAAATGACGCTGAGTTCACATCAGAAGTAGAAAAATCACTCAAACTGCAACCAGCTCAACAAAATGAAGCACAGCCAAAGGTAAAAGCCCCACCACCGATTTTTATAGTAGGAGTAACCAAATACTCAGAAATCCAAAGTGTAATGAGTAATGTTACGGAATAAGAGTATAAAATTACTGCTCTGAACAATAATGTATGGAAGATTAACACTTCAAATCCAAACGCATACAGAAATTTGTCAATGAAGCTGAATATGGAAAAATATCAGTGGTACACGTACGAAAATAAAAACGATCGTCCCATCAAGGTCATGGCAAGAGGACTACATCCAACCTGTGAAACTAATTCAATAATGGAGGACCTAGAAAATAAAGGATTTAAAATCCTTGATGCCGTGAACATTATAAAAAAAGAGAGACGTAGCGGGGAGAACCGACTAGAACCCGTTTCAAAAAGAGGGCTTCTCCTGTTCATGCTAACCTTTGATAAATCCGAGCGAATAGAAAAAATTTACAATATAACTGGCATACTCAACATGCGAGTAAATATCGAAGCTGTTAAAAGAGGCAGTACAAGAATAGTACAATGTAAAAAATGCCAAGGCTATAACCATACGCAACGATATTGCGCGCGCGATCCAAGATGTGTGAAATGTGCTGAAAAGCACCCAACACAAACTTGCAAACTATCTAAAGAAGAACCAGCAAAATGTATAAATTGTTATGGGCAACATCCAGCAAGCTACCGAGGATGTGAGGTTGCCAAGCAGCTACAGAAAATGAGGGATCAGGTACGCAAACCCCCTCTAAGTCATCCAAACAAGGATCGAGCAAGAAATGAAGCATCTATGCGTAGGGAGAATTACACATATGCTCAGGCCGCTTCAAATTCGAAAGAAAATGAGACCAACGGTACTAAAAATTTCAAAAACACTGTCCAAGCAATTTTAAAGAGCCATGAGGAACAGAATAAGCTAAATAAGTTAATTCTGGATCTACTTAATCTGCTGGAAATACCAAGCTCCAAAATAGTTAAACATAAATAATGTATGCAATAAATACTTCAATTCATAATTCCGGATCAGAAACCAGAAATCAAAACTACTCATTAAGAATAGCCATATGGAATGCAAACGGATTAACACAACACCTAGAAGAATTAGAACTATTTTTAAAAACCTATGCTTAATATCAGAAACACATCTTACCAGCAGCTCCTACGTATCAATCGGGAGATATACTTGTTACCATACCACCCATCCTGCAGAACGAGCAAGAGGAGGGTCAGCTATATTTATTAGAGATAATATCAAACATCATGAAGAATTAAAAATAGAAAAAGAATCCATGCAAGTAACCACCGTGACGGTTAAATTTAGTTATCACAACACCTGTAATATATCTGCGATATATTGCCCCCCACGGTATAACCTAAAGAAAGAAGACTACATTAACTTGTTCCGGAAATTAGGAAGTAACTTCATTATTGGAGGTGACTTTAATGCAAAAAATACCTTCTGGGGTTCAAGATTAACCTCTCCAAAAGGCAAAGAGTTACTTGCAGCTGGCCAATACTCAAACTGTGAATTTTACTCAGGAGGGAAACCAACGTACTGGCCAACTGATCCTAACAAAATCCCAGATCTAATAGATTTCTACATCACTAAAGGCATATCGGAACGCTACATCTTCCTAGAAAATGATGAAAGTCTAACATCTGATCATTCTCCTGTTATTATGACGGTTAGTGAAAATGTAATAGAAAAAACAAATTCACCTCAGCTCACAAACAACAAAACAAATTGGAAACTGTTTAGGCAGTTGATAGAGGAAAAAATAGAACTTCAAGTGCCAATCAAAAGTGAAAATGAAACAGAAAAAGAACTAGACAAGCTCCTTGATGTCATACAATGGTCGGCTTGGGAATCCACCCCCAAGTTATCATCCAGGAAAGAAAACTCCGTTATTTACCCAATAGAAGTAAGAGAACTAGTGCAGGAAAAACGAAAAGCCCGAAAGAAATGGCAGACTACGCGTGCGCCGCAAGATAAAACCACCTTAAACAACTCGTGCATCAAACTTAAGGAACTCATAAAAAAAGTGAAAAATGAAACAATTGGAAAATACCTTTGTTCCCTAGCTCCAACTAAAGATACCGACTATTCCCTCTGGAAAGCAACAAAAGGGTTAAAACGACCAAAAACGCAGATCCCCCCAATCAAAACAAACGATGGGAAATGGGCTAGAAGTGCGAAAGATAAAGCTGACCTGTTTGCTGAACATCTTGAAGAAACATTTCAACCTCTAGGTCAACAGACCAATGACGAAAACACTGCTGATACGCCCAGAATAACTGATTTTGAAGAAATCAGGCCTGTTACATTAAAAGAACTAAAAGCTGAAACTAAGAACATAAAAGTAAAGAAAGCTCCTGGTTATGATCTGATAACAAGGCAAATAGTAAAGGAGCTGCCTGAAAAAGGTACCCGTAAATTACTGCACATAATCAATGCGATTCTCAGGAAAAAGCATGTGCCAATGCAGTGGAAAGTAGCAGAAGTAATAATGATTCCGAAACCGGGCAAGCCACCGAATGATAGAAAATCCTACAGGCCAATTTCACTTCTACCAACACTAGCGAAATTGTTTGAGAGACTGTTGCTCAAAAGATTGAAAAGAACCATAGAACAAAGAAACCTTATCCCAGAATATCAGTTTGGTTTCAGAGAGAAACACTCAACTATTGAGCAGGTTCATAGGCTTACAGATGTCATTGAGAATACATTAGAAAGGAAAAAGGTTTGTTCTAGTATCTTCTTAGATGTGGCGCAGGCCTTCGATAAGGTGTTGCACAGAGGTTTACTCTTCAAACTACATAGAGATTTACCAAAACAATATTATATGATTTTAAAATCATACATAGAGAATCGCCACTTTAGGGTATTTCACCAGGGTATTTCATCATGAAGATGAATATTCCAAGCTAAAAAAGATTTCGGCAGGAGTCCCGCAGGGTAGTGTTTTGGGACCTATTATTTACCTGCTATACACCAGAGATTTACCTCAACTAAACGATGTTACCATTGCAACATTTGCTGATGACACTGCAGTTCTCTCAGTAGGAGACACTATCGAGGAATCGACAACGAAACTCCAAGAAGCATGTGACAAAATCATAAAATGGACAAAAATGTTGCGTATCGGGCTCAATGAATCGAAATCCACGCATATGAATTTTACCAATCTAAAAGTCAGTTACAAACCTGTAATCATTAACGGTCTGCAGATTCCGTATGCAAATAATGCTAAATATCTAGGGATGACCTTAGATACCAGGCTCAGATGGAAAGAGCACGTTAAAAAGAAGAAAGATGAGCTTAATATCAAATATCGCAAAATGTATTGGCTTCTCGGGAAAAATTCGGAATTGTCAACCGAAAATAAATTGCTATTGTATCAACAGGTGCTAAAGCCTGTTTGTACTTACGGAATACAGCTCTGGGGCTGTACAAAAAAAACCAACACCAAAATAATACAAACTTTTCAAAACAAAGTGCTACGTGGTATAGTTAACGCTCCGTGGTACATTAGGAATGATGACCTTCATAGGGACCTTAATATCCCGACGGTCCAAGAAGAAATAAAAAACTTTGCAGTAATTCATGGACAACGTATCTATCAACACGTAAATGAAGAGCTTCGTGGTATGTTGGACACTTCACATGCAGTAAGACGATTGCAGAGAAAGAAACCAATTGATTTAATGGATTAAGGACACCAGAGCAAAGACTACTTCAGTAAATAACCTATAAATGGAGCTGGCCAATGGGCCTCTTCTCATTCACAAGTGACTAAATTAAGAAAGAAAAATTACTAGATGAATTGTATTCAGTTGTAATAATTTAAATAAAAAAAAAAAAAAAAAATTCATACAATATTAGTCAAAAATAATAAGATACAGTCTCTTTGAACACATTTTATATTATATTTCATTTAAATTTAAAGAGGCTAGTATTTTTAATTTGGTTAATTTGCTAAATTATGGTTAATAATGAAAAAATATTTTCATTTCATATAAAAACTATAATAAATAAATATAAGCGGAATTCATAAAGTGAAAATATCAATATTATGTAAATACATACATTATAAAAGTAATAATAATTTAATTACTACGAGTATAATTCACAGCTGCTCATAATTTCATTAGATTTAATATAATGCTTAAAAGTTAAAATTATTTATATACAAATCATGTTTTGTTAGTTCGTCTGTTGCGGTCTTTAGTATATTGAAACCATTTGATAATAAAATTTTTTTACTGTTTCATCTGAAAATAAAAAAAGCGATTCTGTTAATAAATTATGCAATTTGATTTGTAATAATAAGTTTCGGTACCTTTCAATAATGCCATAATTTTGAAAGATTTCACAGCAATATTCCCGTGTTGCCCGTGCCATGAAAATTGTGAAGCTGCGTTGTCCGTAATAATGCTTTTAAGGCAACCCCGAACAAATTTTTCCATTGTCTAGTCATTTAATGTTTTAAAACGATTAATCTGAAATTAAAAATAATTTATTAAGACTTTTATATAGCAATTTTAATTTTAAAATTACCAAGAAAACTTTCTTTTGAATTTCTAACCGAACATCACTTTCAAGCTTCTTGAAAGCTTCTACAGAGTCAGCAGGTAGGCCTAACTCTTTTAGATTTACATTTAACACCGCATGACATGTACAATTTTCTTTATAACTTTTAAATTCCGATCTTAAAAGTTTAATTTCTCTTAATGTAGCTTTCATGATTACCATTGCATTTCACTCAAAATTAGCTCTTGGGTCTTCGGAAGATTGACCAGTTGTATTGTGGGTCTCTGGTGGACTTATGTTTTGCTGCGTAACGTTGTTGTTTGAATTAGTAGCAGCACTTTTACTGTAAGGTGTGTAAATGGCATTGTTTATACGGGTGGCTAGTTGATTGCTTGTAAATGATTTGTTACTATTGTCGAGAGTATGGTTTATTTGGGTTGATGTAGCTGGTGTTGAAATCGTCGAATTTTTGTTGGATTGCGAAGCATTGTTACTCAAAACTCTAAGCCTTTTCTCATAAGGAGTATAAATAACTTGGCTTTTTCGAACTGGTAGTTGTTTGTCGGTTGGTGATTTGTTCCTGTTGTCTAGTGTATTACTAATTTCGGTTGATGTAGCTGGTTTCATTGTTCCATCGATTTTTAAAAATTCTTTATAATTGCTTTCGGAATCAAATATAAATTCTTCCACGCTGTTTTCTTCTTCTGAGAAATTCATTTCTGTAATAAATAAACATAAATAATGACAATAAATATCAAAAGTATCAAAAATACGTGCTCAATTTATTTTAATTTATAAATGCTGCATTGGTACGTAAACAGAAAATTTGGTTGTCTTTAAATATTGATTGATTGATTGATTGATTCTGAATGTACGACCAAGTTCTTACACAGGAGTTCCCGGGTGACGCCGGACCCACCGTACACTCTTTTTTACACATAACAAAACCGAAGGATTGGATAGGTAAGTTAAGTGGGACAGAATCGGCCCGGTTACAGACACCTAGGTATAGCCGATAGTTAGTAACACAAAGACAGCACAAAACTAATCTACTTGGGGAAGGATAAAGGTTTAATAGGTTAAATGGATAATGATGGTGTTGGTCATCAATAATTGCTTCTTTAAAACTGCAACCTAAGAAAAATGTTATTATTTCACATGTATCTGGAAATAACCTGAAATTAAATACTATATTAATAATTTTCGACTTCCTAAACATAATTTATTGATTGAATCGGCCCGATTACATACACCTAGATAAAGACGATAGTTAATAACACAAAGATAATTGCTGTGTTTTTTTATTAGCGCCCGATAGCTGTATCCGGAGCAGCCAATTTTCTATGTGAAAACTTATATTTAGCGCGCTATTATTGCATTTAATTAATTTATTTAAATCTAAACTAAGATTTTTCATTCAACTTTTTAATTAAAAATCGATAAAAAAATATCTCGGCTCACTTATTTATCGGGAGCCGCTATCGGGAGCGCTATCCATTTCAATGGGAAATTTGAAAAGGCTTTTAATTTTGTAAACCCCTGAAACCATTAGAAACTAAATCTTACAATAAAAAATTAAAACGCAGCAAAATGAATTTTTGTTTATAACGTCATGTCAAAATAAATGTCAATTAATATATTTCAGGTGATAAATGTTTGTTTCATTGATGAATTTAGTTTTAATTTTTATAGTACAGTGACACCAGTGAATAATAGCTGCAGTTTCAATAGAAAATTGCCATTTGGCTCCGGATAGTGCTCCAATATTAAAACACAGCAATAAGTGAGCTTCTCGATGAAATTCTGGTCCAAAGATATGTTGCCATTATTTTTCTCTCCGTGAGAAAGTTAAAATTATGTATTGGGCGTTCTACTGAACCAACTAATGAACTTGTTAATAAAAGTCATTATTGGAGAGGCTATTATTACTTTTCTAACGGTAAAATCCAGTTGCACTCAGAGAAACCATTTAATTTTTTAACTTGTATAAACATGTTACTCTAGTAAAAATTGTAGAAAATATTAAACACACAATTTTAATTTACTTTTGGCAATTTTTTAGTTCAATTATGGGATGTTATTTTAATAACATAAGAAATTAATAGTAATTCAATATGTGTACCTGAACTAAAAGTGACTTACAAAGTGAAGACGTGTTTTATTTTATAGTTAAAACATAAAGCTGTGTTACTATTAATCACAAATCATAAAGAACCATTCAAAATGCACCTTAATAGATTATAGCACACTACTTACATGAATTTCCGTAGGAATGACCTTATTACTATCTCAATGACTTCTTTACAAAAATCGTCGATGAATTCATCGATGCGTTATATAGCAAACTACTTATGAACATCCTTCATTAGATCATGTAAAACTTCATTAAATATATAAATGACTTTAGTCCCGGGCACAGAATAAAGTTCATTTGAGACTTCAATGAATGAGTCATGGTGAACTCATCGATGAGTTCATCGATTCCCTTCCAGTAGGGGTATAGCCGATTATTGTACGGCTTATAGAATATGATTGTGTTCGGTTTTGATCTACTTAAATATATATTTAAGTAGATTCTGGTTGATGTGTAAAATATTCATTGTACATGGTATGATGTTTATTTTACAAGTATTTTCAGATGGAGAATACATGGACAACATATAAAATGAGTATGTAAAATTAAAAATATGTATTTGTATCTGCGAGTGTGTACACTTGGTACCCCTACTGGAAGAGAATTGATGAACTCATCGATGAGTTCATCATGAATCATTCAATGATGTCTCAAACGAACTTTATTCTAAGCCCGGGACTAAACTCATTTATATATTTAATGATGTTTTCAATGATAATTTTGTGAGGGTAATAATGGATTTCACTAATAAAATGTTAACAAAATAATTATATTGTCAAAACTGATTTATTTAATGAAATTATTGATCTTTTCATAATGAATTTATTATTAATTTAAAAAAACATTATTTATAAAGTTATCACTGAAGGCAATACGCAAAATTTTTAATAAATTGTTTAACAATTATGTAAAGATAATTTTAAAGCAATTAACGAGTAATATTATAAGTAATATCAACTGACCTTAATAGTGAAACGTTTAATGAAAATCACTGATTAATTCAATATAGCAGTATAAATGTTAATCATTAGAATGATACTGACTATTTCTTTATAAATTATTAGTAAAATTATGAATAATATCATTTATAAAATAATTAAAAGTTTATTCATAATATTAACAAGAAAATCTTGATTAAATTTGTTAAACTTCTAATGAGCTTAATACTGATATTCTTTATAATATTCATCAATTAAATTATTAAGAAACTCTGCATGATAATCATTTTAAATTTACCTGTTGTTTCTTAATGAAAACATAACTAAACACACTTTCAAAATGTGTTAGTATGTGATTATGTTAGTGTTAATTAAAATATCTGGTTTTAGCATATTTTTTAATCTTATTTATAATTTATAATATTTAGATATTATAAATTATAAATAAATAATGAAAAATTTATTTAAACTAGATTTTTTAATTAAATAAATATTATGTCTTCGCAGAAAATTTAAAGCATATGTAGAATTAAAAAAACATAATTAATTTTGATTATTTATTAAACATTTTGTTTTATTTTCATTAAAAAATATAACTATTTATTTTTATAATCAATTTATCCTTTTTATAAACTTAAAAATTTCAGCCCAAACCAGTTATACATAAAAATTTCATTGTTTTAAATAAAAAATAATAATTAAACATTTTATTTTTAAATTAATCGATTGACCGATGAGCTAGAGATGAACTCGAAAATGTTGATGTTGCCTTTAATAGAAACGTACATTAAATTTCATCCATTTATTATAATTATTTATATTAAGTAGTCGAATTAATATTCAAATATACTTTCGAATTTTGTTGTTTATTTTTAATGCTTTTGTGTTTGTTATGTCTGTTGTGTGATTTTAATAGCCAATGTCTTATATTGCCCTCGTAATCCCTCTTATGAAGTCCACATGATTCTGCAGAATAAATTTATTGTGAATAATTAGTATAAAAAAATATAATATTACAATATATTGCAACAAAAATTCGTGGAAATTATTACATTAGGTTATAAAAGTTATTTAGTACGCTGCAATGAAGCGGTATGAGTACTAGGTTTAGTCTTAAACCACCTTTTAAGATTTCGTTAATAAGAAAATCAAACAAATATTTTTTTTTTATCTGGGAATTATAAATAATTTTTTTAAAAATTAATTCTAATTTTCTTAATGTTTTTTCAATAAATGTTTTTCGGTTGTATAAAATTACCATTGTATAATGTAGTTATTTGAAATACTAAATATATAGGTATGAAGTTTTGGGTTATTCTGGATATTAGCCAGAAAGTCTTTTTCAGAAAAAAAAAAATATACCTACATATAATTTTAATATATATTATACATATATAATATATTATTGCATACTGAATAATGCAAGTTATTTGAGTATGTTATATATTTATATATAATAATAACTTACTGTATAAAATATTCCCAAACAATTTCAAATCCATTATAGATTTTTTGTCGCACACTCCCTTTAAATTGTACTTAAAGTATACCTCATCTTTTGCAATTAAGCGAAAGACTCCCTCCAATTGCCATCACCCTCGCTGTTAAATAGGAAACCTAGGGGGGAGGGGGAATCAAAAGAGAATTGTTAGTTTTAAAAATAAAATTATAATGTAAATTATGAACAGATTGTGCATATTAATTGTAACTGTTGCCGAACATTTGATGCATACTCTACAATGCCATTTAATAATTTATTATTCAGAAAATATGCTTTATAGACTAAAAAATATCTTAGGAGAATCTCAACACGAATAGAAATAACAATGTTACACTAACAATTCTAGAAAAATAGAGTAATACATTTTTGTGGGTGGCTATACTTACAAATTTTTCTGCAAACAAATTATTTAATAATTTTTTTTCAATTTCCATTAGATCAAATACATTTTCTATTGGAAGAAGCATATTAAATTCGTCCTCTGTTTCGTCTTTCAACGTTTTATTTAATTTATTTTTGATCATAAGGCAGGTACAAAATGTTTTTCGAGCCAGTTTATTATCGGCTTGTTGCCGACCTCTTATGTCATCTTTGAGGGAAAGAAGCTGTTTATATACATAATAAATAAATTTTAAATTTCTTGTATAATGAAAATGTAAGATGTAGATTAGTTATTTAAATAAATAATTATAAAATTATAACGTATGATATTTTCCTTGAAATATTTTTATTGATCGAATGAGCATCGCTTATTAATTAATTCATTATTAATTTATTAAAAATATTAAAATTTATTTAATTTAATTTAAACGTTAAATGAAATACTAATAATTAAATTTTTAAATTAAATATTTTATTTTAAAGATTCCTTAAGTGTAAATTATACGGCTTATTGCCTCTATATCGATTTCAATGCCTAAGCACCATCTTCAGTAAAATTTACTTAAGTTAAGTTAAAATATCTCTAATTAAAAAATTTAATTTGTTGAATTCATAATTTATTTTCAAGTTATACAAACAAATTATACAAAAACACCATAAATTTACCTCGTCTTTTAATTTTTCATTTGAATTTTCAATTGAATCTATTTTTTTTTCTAAAATTTTTATATAATTTAGAACATCTAAATTAGAAACCTAAACATTAAAAATTTATCATCAATTTGAAACTTGCTAAGGTTAATTTTTACTACTTACTTGTTGTTCTTTATCTTTGTTGCTCATTTTCTCGACATCAAATGTCCTTCTTCTAAAAATAGTTGGGCTGATTTGATCGCATTGGGGAGTTGAAGTTATAAAACCTTCGCTTAAATATTCACTGTTCAAACTATTTGCATACATTTTTGAAATTGGCGAAATTGGCGCTTCCGACATTTCAATAGACTATAATTAAAATTATACAAACAAAATCTTTGTCATTAATATAATTAAAAAATGAAAACCAATTAATACAAACATAACAAAAGTAATATTTAGAACTCACTATCTAATGTTCGAAATTATTAAAACAGTAGTGTAAAATTGGGATCAATATTAATTTATTTTTAAATGATACTGGATAATATTTATATTTAATGTTCGATTTTTTGTATATGTTAGGTTCCTTTTTTATTTCACTGCAAAGCAATATCCCAAGTGTTGCAGAAGAGCTTACTGGCTCATTAAAAAAATCTTCAATTTTACCAAATTCATAGCCAATGATCGTTTCTTCATCATCTTCGTATCCAGTTCCGATTACTTTTACAGGTACGTTAGGAGTAACAAAGTAGTAGGAGTTTATATCGTGTTTAAAATCTATCGCAATACAATTATTTGAAAATGATTTTTTGTTTATTAATTTATTTGAATTTTCGCTTAGTCTTCTATAAAGCTGCTGTAGCACTTTATTTGGAGATCTGATTAGACTTTTCATATACTGCATAAAATTTTCAAATTTATAAGCTGAAAAACTGTCAAGTATGCCAAATTGTTTGACATCATCAGCTAAGTGTAACAGCCCATGCACATTGTAGCTTACGCTATCCTCTCCATATATGGATGGATAATATTTTACAAAATCCTTTATTATTTCTCGAGCTGTGTTTAGGTTTACTGTACAACTTTGTTCGCAAGACAATAATCTTATTGCACAGTGAAGTAGCAAAAAGTGGTAATAAATATCATCATGGATATTATCTTTTAAAACTACAATTCCAATGTATAATAAAAAGTGACGAAATTCTGTAGCTTTCCATCTAGCAATATCATTTAGGCTACGTGTTCTTCGCGGAAACTCTGAAGGAACATTTACTGACAAATCACATAAAAGTCTGTTAATTTCCGATAGATTTACAAACATGTTTTTTATGTTTTTCTTTGAAATTGCACACAAAACTTTTCTCATTACACCTAAGTCAACAAGATGCATCGGATCCATCGGAAATTGCGAAACCATTCCAACGCCGATTAATTCAAGTTTTGTTTTTGCTACTAAAAACTTTTCTTGATGATGCGATTTGTCTACTCTATTTAAAAAACTAGCATCGGTTCTCAACTGGCATATATTGGATTGGAAAACAATTCTTTTATTCAAATATACTCCCGTTTGCATACATTTTGGACAGCTGTTTTTTCCAGAATGGTATTGTGATCCTTTAATATACGCTTTGGCCGGTGCGTCGCAAGAAAATGCCCTTATAGAGAACTTTTTTAATACTCCCAAATATCCTACTTTAATTCCATTCTGTAATAAATGTTCAACTTCTTTCGAAAATTCGTCCAAAAAATCATTCACATTTAATGATTTCTCCATACCAGTGTAGCATCCAATTAAGAAAGGTGAAATTCGTTTTTCGTTGACCAAGGCACCTAAAATAGGCCACAATACTCGTTTTGAACTTTTAAATAAGGACATGCCGTCAATCCCTATGTCTATCATAATCTCTTCAGCTTCCTTGAGAGTTTCAAATTCTTGGCTTCGAAAAAATTTTTGAATTCCAAAGTGGTAGTATTCTCCGGGCAAAATGATCGTTATATTTATTGGCGATATAGGAGTTCTTAACAAAGTTTTAGCAGTTTTGGGTAAATTTTTAATTCCAGAGTTTGACAGTACCTTTAGTAGATCAGATACATGGTCATGAGCTATCTTATTTCTTAATGCCCAATTTGCAAGATTGGTACAAATATTTGGTTCATCCTGTGTCTCTTTCATATTACATTCTAAATTTTCATTTTCAGTATCTATCGATAAATAACTTACAATTGTGACAGTATCAGACAATTGTGAATCTGATTGATTATCAGAATCATTTTTAAAATTTAAATTATTTTGCAATTGTGTTTCAATATCAATCGATACCACCTGCTCGATATGATTTGACAAAGATTGGTTTATCCCAATAGCTTTATATTTTGCTAAATCACTCCTATATTCCCGTAGCTCATCACTCATCATATTATATAATCGTTTCCGGGACATATTTCCTATAAAAAATTACACAGCTTCTAATTATGATTCATACAGATTACAAACAAAACAAAATACATGATCGTTTACGTAATATTTTCATGGAGCCAACAAACCGCAACAACCAATGTTTACGAAAAATATATTATTTTGGGTAAAATCCGATTTTATCTTACTCGAATTATGTAAATCGCTAATTTTAACTTACTTAATTTGATAAATGATATGATTCTCTATATATAAGATAGAAGCAATTTATTAGCGGTTACGCTACTGCAATACTAGATGCAGCACTAAGACAAAAGAGAAATTCTGTTGTTATTTTATAACTAGCTTAAATTTTTTATTTATCATTTACATCATTTTTCCACAAAAAAAATCTTAAAAGAATTGCTAAAATTTTAAAAATGGTAAGCCAGAACTGAAAATTTATTTGCAGTATTGGATAAAGGATCTAAAGTGAATTTTGGACAATTTTCTGAAATTTGTCTGTGGTGGACGGGGTTCTGTCCTGTTTCTTAAACAATAATGATTATTTTTTATTTGTATGACTTATTTGGTATTCTAACATGTATTTTAGGTGAGGTTCTGAAATTGGTTCGTGCTGGTCTAATCTCTGTCATTTGTTAATCAATTGATGGAATTTTTTATTCTAAGGTTAAATTTAAACTGAAACATACATAATTTTGGTCAGAAGTTTTCTATTGTAATTCTATGTATATAATGGATGAATGAACGGATGAATGAATCTTTACTAGGTGCTACTCGCCCACCTCTTAACAATTAAATATCAAACGTCTTTAAAGTTAAATATTGTACGTAGGTTTCATCTTGGATTTTGGGTAGGGCGCTTGCAAACCAGCATAAAAAATGTTGTGAGACGTATCAATTAAGAATTCGCTCTATAATTTTTTTAGTTTTAGCATAATTTTAAAACTTTTAAACATAATTTTAATAGCAAACTCTAACTATTTCTAAAATTTTTAAAATCTCAACATTGATATTTTAATAAACATTAATTTATAATTTAAATGTTACCTACTAAGAGTAATGAGTATGAATATGAATATGTTATAAATATAATAAATAAAATATTTAAACGGGATTTGAAATCGTTTTTCAAAAATAAGATAAACAAATTTAACCACGTTTTTAATCATTGCTAAATTGAAAACAGTTATATAAAGTAGACCGTAAATAATATTAACTTTTTAAATTTTACGAGCACATGGTCCTCAAAAGACAAAAAATTGTTTAGACAGTTAGCAGACAAGCAAGTTCGGCAATTTTGTGATAACATATCTAAATAGACGTATATAAAAATTTTAACAACGTTGACTACAAATGCAAAGTCATTTAAAGTAATTTAAATTAATATTTCCTAAATTTATGAAAATATATTATATGATAATACCGACAACGATTCTTCAATGGCATTGCTGTACACATCCGAGTGGTTAAAAATCATGAATCTTAATATATTATAGAATAAAAAACATATGTAGATTGTGTACAAAATTTATAAGCGTTATTCAATGGCTTTAAAAATATCATTAAAAACACAAACAGTTATATACAATATAGTTTAAACTAAATACTGACAAGAAAACAGGCAAGATTAGAAAATGTTTCCGTTATATAAATAGACGAATAACGCACAATTATATCAAAACGTAACTTTAAAACTTTTATTTTTTTTTACAAATATCGCATTTATAATATAATTGAAATTTAAATTCCATAAAAATGTTTATATACTTACCAATTTCGAAAATATTTAAATAATTAATTAAATTTCACAAGAAACTATTAAACTTTTTAAAATAACACAAGAAATAGACTTTATACTATACACAGCAGATGATTTAGTATTATAATTGTAGGACTCTTGGTCTCGGTTTCAATTCAAATGATAATATTATCTGAAAATAAAAGCAAACAAATATTTATTTTCTCGCTAACAAGTTTGTACCGTTAAAAGCAAAGACAATAAATCCAAAGGAAATGTATGCATCTCTTAGAGACGAAACTCATCAATACTTTCATCAATTTAATAATCAAAAAAATAATATTTATTTTGTAATAGCGAAAAACGAAACTGAAAATTAAGTAACGTTTCAATATCATATACCTCATCTCATTACCATTTTATTGATGAATATCATCAAAGCTTCTTCGATTTTATCATCGATCCCATATTGAAGAAATTCATCAAAAGCTTCATCAGTTTGGTAATTAAAAGAGTAAATTATAATTTAAAATTACATTGAGTTTTTAATCATATACAACAAAACATAAAAACAAAAAATATTGTTTCTAGTTAAACCAAAGATAAACATCTTTGGTTAAACCGTTAAGTTAACGTAGGGGAAACAAAACCGATTTTTCAGTCGGCAAAAATACGAAAAGCATGGAATTAGGTGCATCAATTTGAAGTAAAAATTGAGCGCTCTAATTATATGCTGTTTGCTCATTGTGCGCTGATTTATACTACTGGGACAAGATTCTCATTCAATTTTAAATAAGAATCGTACGAATCTGATTCAATTCAAATATGAATCCTGCGCCCCCGCCTCCGCCCCCGCACCGCATTCAGGAATAGGGCCGCAGGCTACATTAAACAATGACGCAAGCAATATACAATAATCTTCGAATATACTTATCTAACTCTAATAAATAAAATGTTTTTACTGCGCTTTAATAGATGAAACATTATGGCCACTCGTCCCACACAATGCATACAGAAAAAGCCAAAATACAAACATACATAATCATATAGTACTCGTATATATATTAAATAATATTAATATAATAAAATATCAGATTAATTATTAAAATATTAAAAAAATTGTAAATAAAAACAATCAATCATATATGTATAATACTTAATAAAGACATTTTTATTAATCACTTGTTTTTTGTTTCGCAGTTATTTTGAATAATTTTCAAAAAGTTTAAAAAATCACTCGATCGATTTCGACTTGTTAGGTCATCATCAGGAGTATCTACTGATTTGTGTTAGTAAAAAATTTTGTTATATAGTAGAAAAAAGCAAAATATAAATAAAAGAAGGAGGGCAAAAAAAAATAAAAAATAAGCAATAAAAATTAATCTACGGATCGCGCAGGTGTGCGATGAGTCATAGGCTGAGTAACAAAATTCAAGGTATATTATTGCGTACGTGAGTATAGAAAAGGGCGGGATCTGTAATTGGTGAGAACCGGATTTCTCTCTGTTCGTTAAGGATATTTTGGTTAAGAAATATTGATTTTCTAATTTCGTAAGATTCTAAGGTATCTAAACGTCTGCCTTTGGGTTGTATATGTAATATATCTAAATTGTTCAAGCTAGCTGTATGATTTTCTGACGTTAAATGATTATGGAAAGTTGATTGGTTGCAACCAGATAAATGTTCCTTAGCTCTAACTCCAAAATTGCGCCCAGTCTGACCAATATAGGAGAAACTACAATCATTGCAATTGATCCTATAGACACCAGATTTGGAAAGGCGATCAACTCTAGGTTTATTGTTAAAAATCATTTTCTTTATTGTGTTATTATTATAAAAAGCAAAACTAATATTGGTATAATTGGACACGATGTTGCTAATCCGTTGGCTCGTTTTTCCTATATACTCTAAGCGACGCCAATTTTCCCGCGGTGGACTATCCGGTGGATAAATACCCGTTAGAGTTTTACGCTTTAGCTTTTTATTCAATAACTTTAATATAGTCCTAGTTGCATATCCGTTATTCGTTGCTATTTGAAGAATTATGTTAAGCTCAGTGTTATAATTTGAATTTGACAGAGGGATGTTTATTAGTCTATCTATGAGTGAGTGGAAAGCTGACATTTTAATATTATGGGGATGGTTTGAAGAACTAGGGATAACAGCGTCTGTATACGTGGGTTTCCGATAAATTTTGAAGTCTAAAGTAGAATTAATCCTGGTTATTGTTATATCTAGAAAATTAATACATTTATTTTCTTCTTTTTCTAACGTAAAATCAATGGTGGGATATTGAGAATTTAACCAAGTTAGGAAAGAGTCTAACAGTCTATCAGTTCCATTCCATAGACATAATATGTCATCAACATATCTATACCAAAAGATTATATGACGAAAATAAGGATTGTTGTTTGATATGATCATTTGTTCGAAGAAATTCATGAAAATTTCAGCCAACAAAGGTGACAGAGGGGAGCCCATGGGTAGACCATCAGCGAATTTGAAATATGTATTATCAAAACAGAAATAATTTTGTTTAATACAAGTCTCAAAAACTAACTTCAGTTCACGACGTAAGCTCTCATCTACAACATCCCTATCTAAGTAATTACAAACTATTTGGGACAAAGTATTAATCGGAATAGAAGTGAAAAGACTGGCAACGTCAAATGAAACTAGTTTTGAATGTAAAGGAATGTCGACGTCTTGAATTTTGTTAATCAATTCTACCGAGTTCTTAACCGAGTAAGCTGAAAAGAAATTAGTATGACAATTGAAAAAATTTATGAAACCCTTACATAGCTTGTAGGCGGGAGCATTGCAATACGCTACTATTGGTCTAATCGGAATGCCTTCCTTATGGATTTTTGGTAAACCATAAAGGATCGGGGCAGACGGATTCATGACAGAGTACTTCCAACCAGTTCCATCAAATAACTTCTGGCATTGGTTGATACACTTACTAACCGCAGTCTTAAAAGACTTAGTTGGATCTCTGCCAAGCTCTATTGCTTTGCTTTCTGTAATAAAATCAGAGATTTTATTGCAGTAATCGACTTTTGTGAGCACGGTAATTGTATTGCCTTTATCCGCTTTACACGCTATCAGGTCATGGTCACGTAGTTTTTTCTTTATCGCACCAATCACTTTGAGGTTAGTATTAGAAGCAGCAGAAGAAGAAAAGTTTGTCGGAGAAGAAGAGTTATCAATACCTTTCTTTATTTGTAACGCACACACTGATTTTATTTGGGTTATCTCGCCAGATAAGGCTGTTTCGGCATCTACAGCAAGATTCTCGAATGATCGAAGGTCGATTTTATTTGGCGTAGGGGCAAAATTCACTCCGTTGCTAAGCATTTGCACCTCTGTATCACGGAAAACGACTGAGGACAAGTTCTTAAAACGTGGATGAAATTGGAAATCAGACGAACCACTATTACCTCTACGGTTAAATGGATAAGCCTTATCTCGCAACACATCCAGTTTAGCTTTTTGTTTCACATATTGAATATGTGAAATTTCAGCTACCTCTGCACGAACTTTTTTGTCCAGCCAATCGAACTCAACAGAGTGCAAACGAATTGCTAACTCAGTGTGAACAACTTTAAGATGGAGATATAAGTTGTTCCTGGTAGCATACCCTTTACGCAGCTCGTTATCCCTCCAGCTACAACGCGCTAGATTGATAGCTCTTCTTCCCTCCAAAGATTTACTATTGCATTTAATGTTAGTATAGTTAGGAAGCAATTTTAATTTTTTACAACTACTGTTAAACCATATTAGATTATTATTATAACAAATTCTTACCAACAAACGACGATAAATTACGGCGAGGGTGGCCAAATCTGCCAACTTAATACTTTTTACGCTATTGGCCGTAGGCACTTGGCGAAACACACTAATACTTAATAAAGACATTTTTATTAATCACTTGTTTTTTGTTTCGCAGTTATTTTGAATAATTTTCAAAAAGTTTAAAAAATCACTCGATCGATTTCGACTTGTTAGGTCATCATCAGGAGTATCTACTGATTTGTGTTAGTAAAAAATTTTGTTATATAGTAGAAAAAAGCAAAATATAAATAAAAGAAGGAGGGCAAAAAAAAATAAAAAATAAGCAATAAAAATTAATCTACGGATCGCGCAGGTGTGCGATGAGTCATAGGCTGAGTAACAAAATTCAAGGTATATTATTGCGTACGTGAGTATAGAAAAGGGCGGGATCTGTAATTGGTGAGAACCGGATTTCTCTCTGTTCGTTAAGGATATTTTGGTTAAGAAATATTGATTTTCTAATTTCGTAAGATTCTAAGGTATCTAAACGTCTGCCTTTGGGTTGTATATGTAATATATCTAAATTGTTCAAGCTAGCTGTATGATTTTCTGACGTTAAATGATTATGGAAAGTTGATTGGTTGCAACCAGATAAATGTTCCTTAGCTCTAACTCCAAAATTTTGCCCTCCTTCTTTTATTTATATTTTGCTTTTTTCTACTATATAACAAAATTTTTTACTAACACAAATCAGTAGATACTCCTGATGATGACCTAACAAGTCGAAATCGATCGAGTGATTTTTTAAACTTTTTGAAAATTATTCAAAATAACTGCGAAACAAAAAACAAGTGATTAATAAAAATGTCTTTATTAAGTATTAGTGTGTTTCGCCAAGTGCCTACGGCCAATAGCGTAAAAAGTATATATGTATAACATACACATATATACATATACATATATAACCGATTAAACATCTATTGAAACAGAATCTACTCATATATAAATCCCGCCAACTCCACACATATGAAATAAACAATAACTAAGTAAAATGTATTGGAAATTTTTTTCTATAGCATTTTTTTTTTAAATAACTAAGTATAAGTGTGTTGGTGCAGAAACAAAAAAATGAACAAACCAAAATACAAATTTGCGTTGCATTGTTAGTGTAACCAACACACTCTTTGTCAGCTCAGTGCACCTAGAATACTACAGGCCACACTGCTTTAAAAATTTTGCTATATGATGTCAATTTATGTCGACAGTTCTCTCTTTGGCTATTATAGGCAGCACTAAAAATAAAAAGATTGTTGTGATTTTTTTTTGTGTTTGCTGTCATATTTATAAGAAAAAAATTGTAAACAAACAACAAGAAAAATATTTTAATAATATTTTTCAAAATTTAATAAAAAGCCATTGGTAAAAGTATTAATTCATAATATTATTATAAAATTATGCATTCTAAATTATGTTAAATATGTAAACACGTATAAAATGTGTACACTTTTCCTATAATTTACGAGAAGACATAACCTTACTTTTAGCACTCGTATAAACATTTTTTTTTTATATGTTTGTTTTCGTTTTTTCTTTTTATGAACATGACTGCCGTCTACAGTTCAAAGAATAAACTGTAGACATCAATTTAATGACATAGCAAGCAGTGTGGCCTGTAGTATTCTAGGTGCACTGGTCAGCTCCTTTAAAATAGGTATCTGTCAATGTCCCATGCCACACGAGCATTTTTTGTATTTTGGCATTTTTTTCTACCAATGTTTTGTTCTGCTTTCTCTTAAATAAAATTTTAACTAAAATGAGTCAAAAATGTCCTTGAAATATTTTTTATTTCATTTATGTTTGAGTTGTGTGGTTGAACAGAAAATTTGTTTAAGTCGCAATTAAAACTTGTATCACAGGTAAATGGGGAAATAAACGAAGAAAAATGCGGCATTTTTTTTACGTGTGGCATGGGCAAATGAGAGGAGTAAGCACGACATACCCAAGTAGACTCTGATAGAAATATATCCATACCTATACCAATGCCTCTCAGACTACAGGCCGCTTACACCAAATGATGACGACATGCTATGTCGACGTTTTGGTTGCTTTCTCTAGTTGGTTTGTTAGTGAAAAATATCTTAATATTATTATTGCGCAGTCTCGGTTTAGACATAACTTGTCGTCATGTGCGAAAAATGAGAGTAGTAAGAGGCCTGCAGTCTAGGAGGCATTGCCTATACCATAGACGATGTATAGACAAGAAGGTGCAACATTGAGCATGTTAATGTGACATCAATGTGGACAAGAAACGTACTTTCGGGTTTTTTTTTATTATTTTCCTAAACAAATGGACAAAAAACGCATTTTCTTAAATAAAAAGCTCATTTAAGTTTGATAAGTACAGTTGGATAAATTTTTTATTATAATTATTAATTATTTTCTGATTTTCAGTCAGAATCAAACAATTTTTCACTTAAATAAATCACCCAACAATCTCGAAATCCACATCAACTAAGAAATTGGGTCGTTCTTCAATTTGTAGAAAAACCCATCAATTACATATATCTGATAAAAACAGAAATTAACACTTCGTTTTTTAACTAACGGAAAACATAAAATAACAAATGAAATAAAATCTAGATTTAATTTTAATTTGTATTTTAAAGTGCATGATGTATTCAATTAAATGAATTCTTAAGAACACGAATATTTTAGAAGCAGAAGAATAAAAGCTACAGACAGGTACCCACTTAATATTCTATTAGTAAACCCATGTCAACAATTTTATAGATTTATGTTATACTCATAATTATTCTATCCCCTCTTTTCCGTCGACTTGAAAAATATATCTCGGCAGACTCTTTTCTCAAATATTACGACCATAAAATGAAATATAAAGGGTAAACCATCAAAAAGTGTTAAGTTAAACTGTAATTATCAAAATCACACCATCAATTTTTAAATTACGCTTACTGCAGATCTATTCAAACAACCAATCGAAAAATCGACAACTTCAACGTGAATTTCCGTTTTGTTGTCCACATTTGACGTAATGCGCACAAAACGACAAAAATGAAACACGGGAATATTCCACCTTCGTTTCTCTTACCATGCATACCATGATACCATACATACATATCCTTTGCAAACAAAAGTAGATAAGACAATTATCGTTGTGTGTAAATACAAAACGAAAAGAGAACGAAGATAGCTTCAAAAAGAAATTTATAATTTCCATATAAACAACATCCATATACACACACAAACACCTTTAATTCTTCCTACCCTACTGGAAGAGAATTGATGAACTCATCGATGAGTTCATCATGAATCATTCAATGATGTCTCAAACGAACTTTATTCTAAGCCCGGGACTAAACTCATTTATATATTTAATGATGTTTTCAATGATAATTTTGTGAGGGTAATAATGGATTTCACTAATAAAATGTTAACAAAATAATTATATTGTCAAAACTGATTTATTTAATGAAATTATTGATCTTTTCATAATGAATTTATTATTAATTTAAAAAAACATTATTTATAAAGTTATCACTGAAGGCAATACGCAAAATTTTTAATAAATTGTTTAACAATTATGTAAAGATAATTTTAAAGCAATTAACGAGTAATATTATAAGTAATATCAACTGACCTTAATAGTGAAACGTTTAATGAAAATCACTGATTAATTCAATATAGCAGTATAAATGTTAATCATTAGAATGATACTGACTATTTCTTTATAAATTATTAGTAAAATTATGAATAATATCATTTATAAAATAATTAAAAGTTTATTCATAATATTAACAAGAAAATCTTGATTAAATTTGTTAAACTTCTAATGAGCTTAATACTGATATTCTTTATAATATTCATCAATTAAATTATTAAGAAACTCTGCATGATAATCATTTTAAATTTACCTGTTGTTTCTTAATGAAAACATAACTAAACACACTTTCAAAATGTGTTAGTATGTGATTATGTTAGTGTTAATTAAAATATCTGGTTTTAGCATATTTTTTAATCTTATTTATAATTTATAATATTTAGATATTATAAATTATAAATAAATAATGAAAAATTTATTTAAACTAGATTTTTTAATTAAATAAATATTATGTCTTCGCAGAAAATTTAAAGCATATGTAGAATTAAAAAAACATAATTAATTTTGATTATTTATTAAACATTTTGTTTTATTTTCATTAAAAAATATAACTATTTATTTTTATAATCAATTTATCCTTTTTATAAACTTAAAAATTTCAGCCCAAACCAGTTATACATAAAAATTTCATTGTTTTAAATAAAAAATAATAATTAAACATTTTATTTTTAAATTAATCGATTGACCGATGAGCTAGAGATGAACTCGAAAATGTTGATGTTGCCTTTAATAGAAACGTACATTAAATTTCATCCATTTATTATAATTATTTATATTAAGTAGTCGAATTAATATTCAAATATACTTTCGAATTTTGTTGTTTATTTTTAATGCTTTTGTGTTTGTTATGTCTGTTGTGTGATTTTAATAGCCAATGTCTTATATTGCCCTCGTAATCCCTCTTATGAAGTCCACATGATTCTGCAGAATAAATTTATTGTGAATAATTAGTATAAAAAAATATAATATTACAATATATTGCAACAAAAATTCGTGGAAATTATTACATTAGGTTATAAAAGTTATTTAGTACGCTGCAATGAAGCGGTATGAGTACTAGGTTTAGTCTTAAACCACCTTTTAAGATTTCGTTAATAAGAAAATCAAACAAATATTTTTTTTTTATCTGGGAATTATAAATAATTTTTTTAAAAATTAATTCTAATTTTCTTAATGTTTTTTCAATAAATGTTTTTCGGTTGTATAAAATTACCATTGTATAATGTAGTTATTTGAAATACTAAATATATAGGTATGAAGTTTTGGGTTATTCTGGATATTAGCCAGAAAGTCTTTTTCAGAAAAAAAAAAATATACCTACATATAATTTTAATATATATTATACATATATAATATATTATTGCATACTGAATAATGCAAGTTATTTGAGTATGTTATATATTTATATATAATAATAACTTACTGTATAAAATATTCCCAAACAATTTCAAATCCATTATAGATTTTTTGTCGCACACTCCCTTTAAATTGTACTTAAAGTATACCTCATCTTTTGCAATTAAGCGAAAGACTCCCTCCAATTGCCATCACCCTCGCTGTTAAATAGGAAACCTAGGGGGGAGGGGGAATCAAAAGAGAATTGTTAGTTTTAAAAATAAAATTATAATGTAAATTATGAACAGATTGTGCATATTAATTGTAACTGTTGCCGAACATTTGATGCATACTCTACAATGCCATTTAATAATTTATTATTCAGAAAATATGCTTTATAGACTAAAAAATATCTTAGGAGAATCTCAACACGAATAGAAATAACAATGTTACACTAACAATTCTAGAAAAATAGAGTAATACATTTTTGTGGGTGGCTATACTTACAAATTTTTCTGCAAACAAATTATTTAATAATTTTTTTTCAATTTCCATTAGATCAAATACATTTTCTATTGGAAGAAGCATATTAAATTCGTCCTCTGTTTCGTCTTTCAACGTTTTATTTAATTTATTTTTGATCATAAGGCAGGTACAAAATGTTTTTCGAGCCAGTTTATTATCGGCTTGTTGCCGACCTCTTATGTCATCTTTGAGGGAAAGAAGCTGTTTATATACATAATAAATAAATTTTAAATTTCTTGTATAATGAAAATGTAAGATGTAGATTAGTTATTTAAATAAATAATTATAAAATTATAACGTATGATATTTTCCTTGAAATATTTTTATTGATCGAATGAGCATCGCTTATTAATTAATTCATTATTAATTTATTACTAAATGAATAGTATTTATACTAAGTATTTATACTAATAATTAAATTTTTAAATTAAATATTTTATTTTAAAGATTCCTTAAGTGTAAATTATACGGCTTATTGCCTCTATATCGATTTCAATGCCTAAGCACCATCTTCAGTAAAATTTACTTAAGTTAAGTTAAAATATCTCTAATTAAAAAATTTAATTTGTTGAATTCATAATTTATTTTCAAGTTATACAAACAAATTATACAAAAACACCATAAATTTACCTCGTCTTTTAATTTTTCATTTGAATTTTCAATTGAATCTATTTTTTTTTCTAAAGTTTTTATATAATTTAGAACATCTAAATTAGAAACCTAAACATTAAAAATTTATCATCAATTTGAAACTTGCTAAGGTTAATTTTTACTACTTACTTGTTGTTCTTTATCTTTGTTGCTCATTTTCTCGACATCAAATGTCCTTCTTCTAAAAATAGTTGGGCTGATTTGATCGCATTGGGGAGTTGAAGTTATAAAACCTTCGCTTAAATATTCACTGTTCAAACTATTTGCATACATTTTTGAAATTGGCGAAATTGGCGCTTCCGACATTTCAATAGACTATAATTAAAATTATACAAACAAAATCTTTGTCATTAATATAATTAAAAAATGAAAACCAATTAATACAAACATAACAAAAGTAATATTTAGAACTCACTATCTAATGTTCGAAATTATTAAAACAGTAGTGTAAAATTGGGATCAATATTAATTTATTTTTAAATGATACTGGATAATATTTATATTTAATGTTCGATTTTTTGTATATGTTAGGTTCCTTTTTTATT
Organism: Nephrotoma appendiculata; assembly: GCA_947310385.1. NCBI lineage: Eukaryota > Metazoa > Arthropoda > Insecta > Diptera > Tipulidae > Nephrotoma > Nephrotoma appendiculata. The sequence goes on along the minus strand of OX371226.1, from coordinate 18,499,529 downwards.
TCACTGCAAAGCAATATCCCAAGTGTTGCAGAAGAGCTTACTGGCTCATTAAAAAAATCTTCAATTTTACCAAATTCATAGCCAATGATCGTTTCTTCATCATCTTCGTATCCAGTTCCGATTACTTTTACAGGTACGTTAGGAGTAACAAAGTAGTAGGAGTTTATATCGTGTTTATAATCTATCGCAATACAATTATTTGAAAATGATTTTTTGTTTATTAATTTATTTGAATTTTCGCTTAGTCTTCTATAAAGCTGCTGTAGCACTTTATTTGGAGATCTGATTAGACTTTTCATATACTGCATAAAATTTTCAAATTTATAAGCTGAAAAACTGTCAAGTATGCCAAATTGTTTGACATCATCAGCTAAGTGTAACAGCCCATGCACATTGTAGCTTACGCTATCCTCTCCATATATGGATGGATAATATTTTACAAAATCCTTTATTATTTCTCGAGCTGTGTTTAGGTTTACTGTACAACTTTGTTCGCAAGACAACAATCTTATTGCACAGTGAAGTAGCAAAAAGTGGTAATAAATATCATCATGGATATTATCTTTTAAAACTACAATTCCAATGTATAATAAAAAGTGACGAAATTCTGTAGCTTTCCATCTAGCAATATCATTTAGGCTACGTGTTCTTCGCGGAAACTCTGAAGGAACATTTACTGACAAATCAAATAAAAGTCTGTTAATTTCCGATAGATTTACAAACATTTTTTTTATGTTTTTCTTTGAAATTGCACACAAAACTTTTCTCATTACACCTAAGTCAACAAGATGCATCGGATCCATCGGAAATTGCGAAACCATTCCAACGCCGATTAATTCAAGTTTTGTTTTTGCTACTAAAAACTTTTCTTGATGATGCGATTTGTCTACTCTATTTAAAAAACTAGCATCGGTTCTCAACTGGCATATATTGGATTGGAAAACAATTCTTTTATTCAAATATACTCCCGTTTGCATACATTTTGGACAGCTGTTTTTTCCAGAATGGTATTGTGATCCTTTAATATACGCTTTGGCCGGTGCGTCACAAGAAAATGCCCTTATAGAGAACTTTTTTAATACTCCCAAATATCCTACTTTAATTCCATTCTGTAATAAATGTTCAACTTCTTTCGAAAATTCGTCCAAAAAATCATTCACATTTAATGATTTCTCCATACCAGTGTAGCATCCAATTAAGAAAGGTGAAATTCGTTTTTCGTTGACCAAGGCACCTAAAATAGGCCACAATACTCGTTTTGAACTTTTAAATAAGGACATGCCGTCAATCCCTATGTCTATCATAATCTCTTCAGCTTCCTTGAGAGTTTCAAATTCTTGGCTTCGAAAAAATTTTTGAATTCCAAAGTGGTAGTATTCTCCGGGCAAAATGATCGTTATATTTATTGGCGATATAGGAGTTCTTAACAAAGTTTTAGCAGTTTTGGGTAAATTTTTAATTCCAGAGTTTGACAGTACCTTTAGTAGATCAGATACATGGTCATGAGCTATCTTATTTCTTAATGCCCAATTTGCAAGATTGGTACAAATATTTGGTTCATCCTGTGTCTCTTTCATATTACATTCTAAATTTTCATTTTCAGTATCTATCGATAAATAACTTACAATTGTGACAGTATCAGACAATTGTGAATCTGATTGATTATCAGAATCATTTTTAAAATTTAAATTATTTTGCAATTGTGTTTCAATATCAATCGATACCACCTGCTCGATATGATTTGACAAAGATTGGTTTATCCCAATAGCTTTATATTTTGCTAAATCACTCCTATATTCCCGTAGCTCATCACTCATCATATTATATAATCGTTTCCGGGACATATTTCCTATAAAAAATTACACAGCTTCTAATTATGATTCATACAGATTACAAACAAAACAAAATACATGATCGTTTACGTAATATTTTCATGGAGCCAACAAACCGCAACAACCAATGTTTACGAAAAATATATTATTTTGGGTAAAATCCGATTTTATCTTACTCGAATTATGTAAATCGCTAATTTTAACTTACTTAATTTGATAAATGATATGATTCTCTATATATAAGATAGAAGCAATTTATTAGCGGTTACGCTACTGCAATACTAGATGCAGCACTAAGACAAAAGAGAAATTCTGTTGTTATTTTATAACTAGCTTAAATTTTTTATTTATCATTTACATCATTTTTCCACAAAAAAAATCTTAAAAGAATTGCTAAAATTTTAAAAATGGTAAGCCAGAACTGAAAATTTATTTGCAGTATTGGATAAAGGATCTAAAGTGAATTTTGGACAATTTTCTGAAATTTGTCTGTGGTGGACGGGGTTCTGTCCTGTTTCTTAAACAATAATGATTATTTTTTATTTGTATGACTTATTTGGTATTCTAACATGTATTTTAGGTGAGGTTCTGAAATTGGTTCGTGCTGGTCTAATCTCTGTCATTTGTTAATCAATTGATGGAATTTTTTATTCTAAGGTTAAATTTAAACTGAAACATACATAATTTTGGTCAGAAGTTTTCTATTGTAATTCTATGTATATAATGGATGAATGAACGGATGAATGAATCTTTACTAGGTGCTACTCGCCCACCTCTTAACAATTAAATATCAAACGTCTTTAAAGTTAAATATTGTACGTAGGTTTCATCTTGGATTTTGGGTAGGGCGCTTGCAAACCAGCATAAAAAATGTTGTGAGACGTATCAATTAAGAATTCGCTCTATAATTTTTTTAGTTTTAGCATAATTTTAAAACTTTTAAACATAATTTTAATAGCAAACTCTAACTATTTCTAAAATTTTTAAAATCTCAACATTGATATTTTAATAAACATTAATTTATAATTTAAATGTTACCTACTAAGAGTAATGAGTATGAATATGAATATGTTATAAATATAATAAATAAAATATTTAAACGGGATTTGAAATCGTTTTTCAAAAATAAGATAAACAAATTTAACCACGTTTTTAATCATTGCTAAATTGAAAACAGTTATGTAAAGTAGACCGTAAATAATATTAACTTTTTAAATTTTACGAGCACATGGTCCTCAAAAGACAAAAAATTGTTTAGACAGTTAGCAGACAAGCAAGTTCGGCAATTTTGTGATAACATATCTAAATAGACGTATATAAAAATTTTAACAACGTTGACTACAAATGCAAAGTCATTTAAAGTAATTTAAATTAATATTTCCTAAATTTATGAAAATATATTATATGATAATACCGACAACGATTCTTCAATGGCATTGCTGTACACATCCGAGTGGTTAAAAATCATGAATCTTAATATATTATAGAATAAAAAACATATGTAGATTGTGTACAAAATTTATAAGCGTTATTCAATGGCTTTAAAAATATCATTAAAAACACAAACAGTTATATACAATATAGTTTAAACTAAATACTGACAAGAAAACAGGCAAGATTAGAAAATGTTTCCGTTATATAAATAGACGAATAACGCACAATTATATCAAAACGTAACTTTAAAACTTTTATTTTTTTTTTACAAATATCGCATTTATAATATAATTGAAATTTAAATTCCATAAAAATGTTTATATACTTACCAATTTCGAAAATATTTAAATAATTAATTAAATTTCACAAGAAACTATTAAACTTTTTAAAATAACACAAGAAATAGACTTTATACTATACACAGCAGATGATTTAGTATTATAATTGTAGGACTCTTGGTCTCGGTTTCAATTCAAATGATAATATTATCTGAAAATAAAAGCAAACAAATATTTATTTACTCGCTAACAAGTTTGTACCGTTAAAAGCAAAGACAATAAATCCAAAGGAAATGTATGCATCTCTTAGAGACGAAACTCATCAATACTTTCATCAATTTAATAATCAAAAAAATAATATTTATTTTGTAATAGCGAAAAACGAAACTGAAAATTAAGTAACGTTTCAATATCATATACCTCATCTCATTACCATTTTATTGATGAATATCATCAAAGCTTCTTCGATTTTATCATCGATCCCATATTGAAGAAATTCATCAAAAGCTTCATCAGTTTGGTAATTAAAAGAGTAAATTATAATTTAAAATTACATTGAGTTTTTAATCATATACAACAAAACATAAAAACAAAAAATATTGTTTCTAGTTAAACCAAAGATAAACATCTTTGGTTAAACCGTTAAGTTAACGTAGGGGAAACAAAACCGATTTTTCAGTCGGCAAAAATACGAAAAGCATGGAATTAGGTGCATCAATTTGAAGTAAAAATTGAGCGCTCTAATTATATGCTGTTTGCTCATTGTGCGCTGATTTATACTACTGGGACAAGATTCTCATTCAATTTTAAATAAGAATCGTACGAATCTGATTCAATTCAAATATGAATCCTGCGCCCCCGCCTCCGCCCCCGCACCGCATTCAGGAATAGGGCCGCAGGCTACATTAAACAATGACGCAAGCAATATACAATAATCTTCGAATATACTTATCTAACTCTAATAAATAAAATGTTTTTACTGCGCTTTAATAGATGAAACATTATGGCCACTCGTCCCACACAATGCATACAGAAAAAGCCAAAATACAAACATACATAATCATATAGTACTCGTATATATATTAAATAATATTAATATAATAAAATATCAGATTAATTATTAAAATATTAAAAAAATTGTAAATAAAAACAATCAATCATATATGTATAACATACACATATATACATATACATATATAACCGATTAAACATCTATTGAAACAGAATCTACTCATATATAAATCCCGCCAACTCCACACATATGAAATAAACAATAACTAAGTAAAATGTATTGGAAATTTTTTTCTATAGCATTTTTTTTTTTAAATAACTAAGTATAAGTGTGTTGGTGCAGAAACAAAAAAATGAACAAACCAAAATACAAATTTGCGTTGCATTGTTAGTGTAACCAACACACTCTTTGTCAGCTCAGTGCACCTAGAATACTACAGGCCACACTGCTTTAAAAATTTTGCTATATGATGTCAATTTATGTCGACAGTTCTCTCTTTGGCTATTATAGGCAGCACTAAAAATAAAAAGATTGTTGTGATTTTTTTTTGTGTTTGCTGTCATATTTATAAGAAAAAAATTGTAAACAAACAACAAGAAAAATATTTTAATAATATTTTTCAAAATTTAATAAAAAGCCATTGGTAAAAGTATTAATTCATAATATTATTATAAAATTATGCATTCTAAATTATGTTAAATATGTAAACACGTATAAAATGTGTACACTTTTCCTATAATTTACGAGAAGACATAACCTTACTTTTAGCACTCGTATAAACATTTTTTTTTTATATGTTTGTTTTCGTTTTTTCTTTTTATGAACATGACTGCCGTCTACAGTTCAAAGAATAAACTGTAGACATCAATTTAATGACATAGCAAGCAGTGTGGCCTGTAGTATTCTAGGTGCACTGGTCAGCTCCTTTAAAATAGGTATCTGTCAATGTCCCATGCCACACGAGCATTTTTTGTATTTTGGCATTTTTTTCTATCAATGTTTTGTTCTGCTTTCTCTTAAATAAAATTTTAACTAAAATGAGTCAAAAATGTCCTTGAAATATTTTTTATTTCATTTATGTTTGAGTTGTGTGGTTGAACAGAAAATTTGTTTAAGTCGCAATTAAAACTTGTATCACAGGTAAATGGGGAAATAAACGAAGAAAAATGCGGCATTTTTTTTACGTGTGGCATGGGCAAATGAGAGGAGTAAGCACGACATACCCAAGTAGACTCTGATAGAAATATATCCATACCTATACCAATGCCTCTCAGACTACAGGCCGCTTACACCAAATGATGACGACATGCTATGTCGACGTTTTGGTTGCTTTCTCTAGTTGGTTTGTTAGTGAAAAATATCTTAATATTATTATTGCGCAGTCTCGGTTTAGACATAACTTGTCGTCATGTGCGAAAAATGAGAGTAGTAAGAGGCCTGCAGTCTAGGAGGCATTGCCTATACCATAGACGATGTATAGACAAGAAGGTGCAACATTGAGCATGTTAATGTGACATCAATGTGGACAAGAAACGTACTTTCGGGTTTTTTTTTATTATTTTCCTAAACAAATGGACAAAAAACGCATTTTCTTAAATAAAAAGCTCATTTAAGTTTGATAAGTACAGTTGGATAAATTTTTTATTATAATTATTAATTATTTTCTGATTTTCAGTCAGAATCAAACAATTTTTCACTTAAATAAATCACCCAACAATCTCGAAATCCACATCAACTAAGAAATTGGGTCGTTCTTCAATTTGTAGAAAAACCCATCAATTACATATATCTGATAAAAACAGAAATTAACACTTCGTTTTTTAACTAACGGAAAACATAAAATAACAAATGAAATAAAATCTAGATTTAATTTTAATTTGTATTTTAAAGTGCATGATGTATTCAATTAAATGAATTCTTAAGAACACGAATATTTTAGAAGCAGAAGAATAAAAGCTACAGACAGGTACCCACTTAATATTCTATTAGTAAACCCATGTCAACAATTTTATAGATTTATGTTATACTCATAATTATTCTATCCCCTCTTTTCCGTCGACTTGAAAAATATATCTCGGCAGACTCTTTTCTCAAATATTACGACCATAAAATGAAATATAAAGGGTAAACCATCAAAAAGTGTTAAGTTAAACTGTAATTATCAAAATCACACCATCAATTTTTAAATTACGCTTACTGCAGATCTATTCAAACAACCAATCGAAAAATCGACAACTTCAACGTGAATTTCCGTTTTGTTGTCCACATTTGACGTAATGCGCACAAAACGACAAAAATGAAACACGGGAATATTCCACCTTCGTTTCTCTTACCATGCATACCATGATACCATACATACATATCCTTTGCAAACAAAAGTAGATAAGACAATTATCGTTGTGTGTAAATACAAAACGAAAAGAGAACGAAGATAGCTTCAAAAAGAAATTTATAATTTCCATATAAACAACATCCATATACACACACAAACACCTTTAATTCTTCCTAGTTAACATACAGTAAAACTTCTATAAGTCGAACCATTATTTGCCAAAATAATTTGCTTGAGATAGCGAAAATTTGAGTAAAATAGATGAAAAACCAATTTCACTCGAATCCCCCGAGCATATACACACGTATACATAGATATTATATATGTATATTATATACTTATGAACAGGAAATTTACCGAAAAATGTTCCTACCATAAATTGAAATTAGATTTAAGGAATACTTCGACTTACAGAAGCCTCACTGTATTTACATCCTCATCCACACACATATACAGACACATAAATATATACATTTTATGTAAATAACAAATATATTAAAAAGAAACTTCTCTGAATTGCGCTTCCATATGCATACATATATTTACATATCCAGATATCGAAAAATTAAAACGAAATATACTTCGCATAGAAATATTTCAACACGGTCCATGTATATAAAACATTTCTTCCGCTGGACACCACCAGTGCCTTCTATAGTAGTTTAGAAGGCATTGACACCACACTTTAATTACACGTTAAGCACTTCTCTAATATTAAAAGTAAATAAACAAACAAATTTGTATTATAAACCACTTTTATTTAATTTAGCACATTTTCACATTAAACTGAATGTTAATACTAATTTTTTAATTTACCGACTGAACATAGGTACGTCTTCATGTATAAATAATACACATCCAATTCACTAATCACTTTCATTATTTATTTATTATTTATTATTATATTATAATTTTATTTATTTTGTATTATTACAAAAACTACACAACATATATTTAATTTTATTTATTATTTATTTTTTTTATTTTATTTTTTTTTTTTGTTTAACACGAAGAAAGACAAAACACGTCTTTCTCCTTCGACGATCAAGCGCCCAGAAAATTTGGTTGTCTTTAAATATACAATTTTATTCGTTATTTCCAATCGGTCAAATGATGTAGTATGTGGTTCTAATTGTTCATCTTCTGTACTGTAGATTCCCAGGTAATGTGAAGGTATAGGTATAAATTTCTAAATTTGAAAGGAATTTCCCCTCTACTTGATTTTTGTTATGTTGTAATATTTTAAAAATTCGATTCTTTATAACGCAATAATTATTGGGAAAATTGGAACTAACTACAAATACAGGTTGGAACCGATAAAAGCGTATAACTTTTGTTTATGTTTTCTTTTTCTTTTAAACTATTGTAAATTTGATTTGTTGTAATGGTTGGGCAGCTTTCTTTACTAATTTTTTAATTTGTTGCATGGCGAAAAATACGTGAAATCACAAATTTGGTATATGGAACCGGAAGTCGTGTTTAAAATTTTTACTTTTTATGTTTTGAATGTGTAGTAATTGTTAAAAAAAAATGTAGAACAAAAAATTTTTTTGTAGTTGTTGTTAAAGTTACAGGGTGTCAAATTTTGATAAAAATGATGAACATGATGTTGTATATATGGCTATAAAACGAAAACTAACTATCCGATACTTATAAACGAGGGCTCATTTTAAAAATAAACGAATAGGGATTCTAAAAAAATTATAAAATTGGTACCATGTTTCAACTCTCCCTATTCAAAATGGCCGCCAAAACAGTATTTTAGAATTTTCTCAAAAACCTATTTTTTTATTTTTTTTTTTAAATTTTTCCTCATTTAATTCTATTGAACACACCAAAAAATTGTACTTGTGTTATTTTTTGTTTTCTTGCAAAAGACGTTTGAAGATCTACCCATTTTTTGTATATAAAATCAAAGTCAATGTGGTATTTTTTATTTCAACTATTTTTACGATCAACTTGATAAAGTAACTGTTTAGAATTATTCAGTTCACAAATCGTTCATAAATTACATCACCCTAGGTTTGATCATTTTTAACTTCCTTTCAGCGTTTTGCGTCTACGCGTGTTTATTTAGCAAAATTATTCCATTTGATTAAAATTTTTTGCGATTTTCAACGCTATCTTGTTCAAAAGATAGAACAATAGCTTCTGATTGCAAATTGTTATATTTAATGTTTATCCTATCAAATTGACTGCTGTAATTATAATTAGGCACGTTGTCACGTGACGTCACGTCACAATCTGTCATTTTATAAAACTCTTCCTTCTCCAGCGACACACGTCACAACAATCGATACTCCTTCCCCATAAAAATGTGAGATAGTTTATGGATAGCTCCTAAAGCAATTAGTAGAACAATAAATTTTGCCCTGAGTCATTTATTTTGTTAGGATTAAGCGTATTTCCTGTATCTGAACGCGTGACGTAGTTATTGGATAGCCCCTAAAGTAATTAGTAGAATAATAAAATTTTGTCATGACTCATTTATTTTGTTAGGTTTAATCACTATTTTCTGTACAGAATATAACCTTTTGGATCGAATTTTAAAAATTTATTTGTATTCCTGAAATAATTTTTTTGAGATTCTATAGAAAGGGGAGTAGGCCTGTAAAATAACATAACCAGTGGCTTTTGTTAACATTTTTGTATAAATTAGAGTTTAAAATAATATTTCAGTTAGTTTAATTTGTGAAGTTCTATTTGATGCATTTGCTTGTTTAAATAACAAAAAATTAATTTAAAGTAGTTCAATTAATAAGTGTAATAATGTCTGGGCTCAAAAAGTGTTGTAAGCCGTTTCCTGAGACGAAATGTTCGAAAAATTTAAGAAACGTTTCTGATTGTATTAAAAGTCATTTGCCGCGCTCGACTGAGGTAAATGAAGATTCATCGATTTGTACAGCGTGTTGCCTGGCATCTTCTAAACGTCAGAAAATTGAAAGCGAATTGTCACCCGTTACTGATTCATCAAATGCACCTCTTACCCCGGAGACATTATCAACACGCAGTGACAAGAATATTTCGAGTAGGAGTGAAAATGAGGAGTCTCCATCATGACGCCGTAACAGTTTACGTGTTCATAGAAAAATTATTGCAGTTTTTGAAAACAAAAATTCCGGATTTATCTAAAGTTTATTATGTTACTGATGGTGCAGTAATACATTATAAAAACAAAAAAAAATTTATGAATATAACTAAACACAAAGAGGATTTTGGAGTCGATTGTGAGTGGCATTTTCATGCAA